>BQNB010034105.1:0-51846 GCA_026074375.1 Tanacetum coccineum
AAAATATCTAGAAGGGCAATCTATGCAAACACCACCACTTTTTGAAAGTGATAGTTTTATTTATTGGAAAAATAGATTCGAGGCATATGTTAAATCAAAAGATCCAGATCTTTGGCATGTTATTAAAAATGATGATTTTCAACCTATTATTCAAAATCCGGAAACCAAACTTTATGAGGTTGTGCCTTTTGAAAATCAAACCGATGATCTTAAAAGAAGGCTTGTGAAAAACAATGAAGCCAAAATGGTTATTTACAATGCTTTGCCTAGAAAAGAATATGAACAAATTTTCATGTGCAATACGGCAAAAGAAATTTGGAAAACTTTGTTAATCACCCATCAAGGTAATAACCAAGTCAAAGATAATAAGATCGACCTTTTGGTTCAACAATATGAACAATTCGTCATCTCCGAAGACGAATCTATAGATAGTGCATTTGCTAGATGTAATACTATTATCACTAGTCTTAAAGCTCTTGATGAAGGTTATTCTAGTAAGAACTACGTAAGGAAGTTTCTTAGGGCTCTACATCTTAAATGGAGAGCAAAAGTCACGGCGATTGAAGAGTCGAAAGACTTAAAATCACTATCTCTTGATGAGCTGATTGGAAACCTCAAAGTCCATGAGATGATCATCAAGAAAGATTCCGAAATAGTCAAAGCAAAAGTTGAAAGGAAATCTCTTGCTTTAAAGGCTAAGAAAGAATCTAGTGATGAAGAGTGTTCGACTTTTGGTAGTGAAGACGAAGAGTACGCCATGGCGGTAAGACGAAGAGTGTTCGACCACCGGGACCGCCGTCAGTACAACGACTCTTTTTTTGTGCCTATAAATACTGAGCCACCTCATCTGAAAAACAGACGGCAAAAGTGAAAGGAAGTGCTTTAGATGCGGAGATCAAAAATCATCTTATTGGAGGGATGTCCAAAGCATGAGAGATAAGAACCAAAGAGCATTCGTTGGAGGTTCTTGGAGTGATAGCAGTGAAGAGAATGATGAAAAGATCTAAGACGAGACATGTATTGTAGCTCAAGCACCAAATGAGGTATGTTCCGAATCTTCTTACTTTAGTGATGAAAACTCATCAATGGATGATTTAGCTTTAGACAATGAATATGATAAATTATGCAAAATGAGTCTAAAGATAATCACTAAGAACAAATGGTTAAAAAGTATTCGGAAATAGTCTAGAAATGAGCTTAGAGAATTAAAAGATAAATTATCCATACTCGAGAAAAATAAGGGAGTTGATCTCGATTGTGCAAAGTGTGATACACTTAAAATTAAAAATGAAAAGCTCAAAGAAAAATCTACTAGATTAAACAATTGAAAAGATACCACATGCTTGAATGAAATGGTTAAAGTAATCAAAAACTCTCTCTTGGGTGATAAATTTAGGTTTGGGTTTAAATTCATTAAAGCATCATTATAAAAACTAAGGAAATAAAATTTGTAAAAGCTCATAAAAAGACGTGTTTTGATGGAGGTCCCATAATTATGGGCGGCCCCCTTAATGTTTAGGCGGCCCCCAAAATAAATATGGGACCTCCACCAGCAACTTCTGGTTCTGAGAGAAGTGTGTCATTTCAAAAATCCATTTTGGGTCCTAGACCAAAAACACATATTATAAACAAAGTTCAAATTATGTGGCTGGTGACAATACAGTCAAACAATTTTATAAACATGACAAAGTCGGAGTTGGATTTTCAAAAACCAATTTTAGATCAAATATCCACCTCTAGAGAGTCAATAATAATTTTTCTCGTCCTAAATATCGCAACCAAAACAAGACCATGGTGGTCGACAAAACCAACCTCATGGCTTTCACGGTAAGTTGGAAAAACTTTCCACGTCAAAGTTATTGCATGGAAATGTGTCTTCCGTTCTCACACCCCCAAACCAATTTGCATTCAAATGCAAGGGATGTTGGCACTAACAAATTTGGACCCATGAGTACTGGGGACAAAATGTTTGTGTTATGTCTTAATAAATAGATATGCCTTGGAGTCGACTTGGAGCCCGACGAATGGATCAAGGATAGTGGATGCTCCAAGCACATGACGGCAATCAAAAGCTCTTCTCCACTTACAAGGCATACAATGGAGGTAACGTCATTTTGGTAGTAATCTTCGCGGTATAGACATCATTGGCAATGGTCGATTTCTAATGGACTCTCTTAAAATAGATAATGTTTAGAACATGTTGTATTAATTTAGGATTTAACTTGCCTAAGTATAGGAAAAATATGTGATAATAATATGCAGAGTAACTTTTTTTGAACATGATAGTGAATCATAAGGTCGTTAAATGCATAGGTTGGGTATTAGGAAGAAAGGCTTGTATGTGATGAAATTAGGAAATAAGCCAAAAAAACAAAATATGTCTTGCAACGATTAATGAAAACTTCACATTGTGGCATAGGAGATTGGGTCACGCAAATATGCGTCTCATTCAATTGTTAGCTTCTAAAGAATTAGTTAGAAACTTACCGAAGCTTAGGTTTGATCAACACTTTTGTGATGCTTGCAAAATTGGCAAACAAGCTCACGGTTAGTCACAACGTTAAAGGGAAAACATAGTCTCACGACAAATGCTTAGAGGTTTCACCCCATGGATCTTTTTGGTCCATCCGCCGTACGGAAGTTAGAAGGAAACCGCTACCCTTAGTAATAAATAGATGTCTATCTAGGTATACTTGGGACTAGATTTTCTAAGAATAAAAAACGAAGCTTTCGATAAGTCGGAATATTTTAGTAAGAAAATCCAAAAACAATTAGAATGTTACAATAGTGTCATAAAGAACGACCACGGTAGAGTATTTGATAAACGAAGTGCAATTGGGAGTTTTGTAATGCTAATGGTTTTACTCAATAACTTTGGCTCACGCACTCCTCAATCAAATGGGTGGTTGATTAGGGAAAAATATGAACACTTCAGGAAAAGATAGAACCATATTGAACGAGCTATCGTTACCACAAAAGATTTTGTGTACGCGTAGAACTTCAACATATATTCTCAAACGAATTCTAATTTGAGCCTTCCTAGGAAAAAAAAATCCTTATGAAATCCTAAGAGGTGGAAAACAACTCTTGACTATTTTGGGTGTTGGATGCAAGTGCTCATTTTTAACCACCACATGACTACCTTACCTAAGTTTTGACCCAAAAGTCATACGAATGTTGTCTTTTTAGGATACTCGCAAAACAGTAAAGCTATTTATCATTCTAATAAAACACACTAGGAAAATTGAAGAATTCTCAACGTGCACAATTCGATGAAATTCCGCACCCTCTAAGGACATCACCCTTGGTGGATGATGACTTAGATGAAGAAGAAGCTATTAGGGAAATCGAAAAGAAAAACCTAGAAAATGTTGTTGAGGATGAAACATTAGAGATTGACGAAATAGTCAATATTAAGGAATCTAGGAACCATCCCTTAGAAAATGTTATAGGAAACCTTAACCAACAACCCTTAGGTCTCAAGCCCAAAACCAAAGTAACTTCTTTTGTTTTATATCAACTATAGAACCTAAGAATGTGTATGATAGCCTTAGGAGATGAATAGGTTGGATAGGTTGTCATGCAAGAAATAATTAAATCAATTCTTGCTAACGGGGACGTTTGGGAGTTAGTTCCACAACCTAAGAATATGACAATTATAGGAACTAAGTGGGTGTTTAGAATAAGTTAGACGAGAACGGTATTGTTTCTCGAAATAAGGCAAGGTTAGTTGCTCAAGGCTACAACCAACAAGAGGGCATCGATTATGATGAAACTTATGCCCCGGTTGCTAGACTTGAATCTATTAGGATATTATTAGCCTATGCTTGCGCCTTAGATTTTAAATTATTCCAAATGGATGTAAAAAGTGCATTCCTGAACGGTTTTATCAATGAGGAGGTATACGTGCATAACCTTCTCGGGATTCATATGATTATGAAAAAACCGGATATGTTTATAATTAAAGAAAGCTTTATTATGGTCTTAAACAAGCACCCAAAGCTTGGTTTTGATAGATTAAAGCTTTTCTTATTAAACATGTAAATATAAAATGGGAATGGTAGATAACATCTTTTTTACTAAAGAAGAAAAGTTCAAACTCTCATCATGTTCAATATATGTCGAATGACATTATATTCGGGGTTTTGCTTGTCAAGACATTGGTGATGGATTTTGCCAAAATCATGCATGGACGAGTTCGAGATGAGCATGATGGGTGAACCATAACTTCTTCCCCTGGTTTAAATTAAAAACAATGGAAGACGGTGCTTATTTAATCAATATAAGGTTTATTAAGAAATGCTTAAGAAATTTTGGTCTAGAAGATTTAAAAAACAATGAAACTCCTATTCGTCCTCGATAATAACACGAAAGATGAAGAGTGTGAGTCGGTAGATAGTACCAAGTATCGAGGCATGATAGGTAGTCTATTATATCTAACGGCAAGTAGGCCTGATATCATGTTTAGTGTCTGCCTTTGTGCTCGCTTTCAAGAGGCTCCCAAAACCTCTTACCTTGAAGCAGTTAGCCGTATCTTCAGATACATTAAAGGCAGTACGCACTTAGGATTATGGTATCCTAAGGGGACGCATAGGAAATTAGTACTATTCGATTTGAATCATGCAGGAGATTATGTGGACCGAAAGAGCACTAGCGGTATTTGTACGTTCGTGGGATGTTGTTTGACATCTTGGTTCTCTAAGAAACAAACCGCTCTTGCTATATCTACTACCGAAGCCAAATACGTAAGCGTCGGAAAGGCATGTCAACAAGCACTATGGATTAAACAAGCTCTCATCGACTACGGCGTACGACTCGTTGACGTTCCCATCATGTGCGACACAAAGACGCGATTGACCTTAGCAAAAACCCGGTGCAACATTCTCGTACCAAACACATCGAAATACGTCACCACTTTCTTCGTGATAATGTCCAGAAAGGACATGTCTCAATCGAAAAAGTGCCGTCCGCCGACAACATCGCTGATATTCTTACTAAACCCTTTAACAGTGAAATCGTTTAACTATCTATGTCTTGGTTTTGGAATGATGGAACACCATTCCATTAAATCATATTTGTCGCTTCTATTTTCTTCTGTCTCAATTTTGTCTGTGTTCCGGTCCGTGTCGTGACAACTTAAATGCTTCATCCGAAGTACTTTAAGCATGTTTAATTCGTGAAATGCAAATTAAAACGTCACTCCTCTTCGCAAAATCTTTGTAAAAATTAAGTTCAAAATCATTGCCTGAAGGCGGCCCCCATATAGGCAGCCCCCTTATATATTTGGGACCGCCAGGTAAATAAGAGACCGCCATCAGCAAGACACTTAACCAAAAAATTTCAAAACTGAAAAACAAACACCCCTTTACCTGCTGTCATTGACGAACTCGAACCAAAACCCACCAAAACTTAAAATCAACCATTAAAACTTCAATTGAAGATCAAATCAACAATAATAATCATTCCTAATATCACAAAGATCATCAATTGTAAGTCATTTCATCTATTTTCTTTCAATTTGAGTCTAGGGTTCATGATGAACACCAAAAATTAAAATTGGGGATTTTTAATTTTTCTTTCAACTTTGTGCAATTAAGAGTACTAGGATACAATGTATAACTAATATGCTTCCCGTAGACATAGAATTTGCATACATTAGTAAGATTAAACAAAAAATTGATTTTGAACCAAAACCCTAATTTTATTTTCAAATCACTCATGTTAGGAACACAATAAAATTGTTGTTATGCATTGTCAATACAACCTAAAAACGTTTTCAAACGCATGCATAATGATCTCATAAATAAATTTCCAAGATTACTTAATTATATGGTATTTTTTGGACTTGGTTTGGTTGAGCAAAATCAAATTAAGGAGCATTTGGGTTAACTTTTAGGATCGTATATTTAGGTCGAGTTAATCGTTACTCCACATTGTTTGCATATAGGCACACACTAGGCACAAACTCAAAACATCAATACATGTAACAACGACTAAAATATGATCTTGCTTATATCTTTCTAGGTAACAATGCCTCGAGCTACCGGTCTTGATCATCAAAAGACACGAAACTACATACCCCAAATATTAAATGAGTTTAATCAACCCTTACTAAATACAATGGCCAATCTTGAAAAATGATACTTTCATGAGGGGAGGGTTGTAAGTCCAAACTTCGAAAATATGAGTCATGTTTGCTCTAAGTTTGAGTCAATCGGGTTTGATTGTTTGTTAGATATTAACAAACAAATTATACCTAGCTTTGTTCTTGAGTTCTACTGTCAAATTACTTTTGCCTATAATCCTAAGGGTCAATTCATTGTCAATTTTATCATTCAAAATAAGTCTTTTCCCTAACTCCTTGGAAGATTCGGTCAAATTCTTAAAATTCCTTTCAATAGGTCATGCTCTATACACGAAATGTGGTCCCATTGACCATTTGTCGGTCAGTCTTCCAAGTAGAGGACTCTAAAGAAACCAAAACCCCATCTCCAAGAGTCATTAAGTCTCTTATTCAAATTTCACGTCAAGGTCAAGAGACTCATACCAAAAACAAGAAAACCATTATCGTTGGTGAAAACGAAATTTTAACCCGAGAGATTCAAACTCATATGAAACCATGGGTTGAGATTATTCGTGAAAACGCCATTTGTCAAGGAGGACACAGGGATCATATATCTGCTTGTCTTTGTCACATGCTTTATTGCATTGAGACATCCACTCCTTATAACCTAGCATTTTTCATTCTCAAAAGAATAGAAAAGACTCGATTCAAACCTAAGGAAGTCTTACCTTATGGTATGCTCTTGACTAGGTTATTCAAACATGTAGTGTCCGTCTCTCCTGAGCTAGCTTTTGATCGTTATCTCTTACATGATCGAGTCATGCATCTGCTCACTCCTCACTACGAGCGAAAGACACCGAGTGGATATGCAAGAAAAGACCTCGTAAGCCAAATGCTAGCTCCTCATCCTCCACTCTAAATCATCCATCGTCATCTCATCTATTGAATGATTCCACGCATGAAAATGATGACGAATCTTCTTATTCCAATCCTTCCTCTCCACCTCAAAACACTTCTTCCTTGTCAAACAATGTCTCTAGAGTCCCTCAAAACCCTCCTCATGAAAGTCATGACTTAAACACCCTTCTATCTGAAACCATAACTCTTCAAACTCAACAACGAGATGCTCATCGAGACGGGTTAAGGTCAATTGGACAAACTCTCAAGAACATGATGGGAGGAAAATGGAAGTGAAGATGTCGACATAACTTCTAAGTGACTGTTACTATTATTATTACTTCTCTTATAATACATTTTTTCTTTTGAAGAACTAAAACAATGAAATGATGACTTCCGTGAGGTAGGATGATCTTTAAAATGGTTTTATCATTCTATAAATGCCTTGCTAGTTGACAATTTGTGCTCTTATGTGAATTTTATTAAGGCTTATTAAAATTGCATGCTTAAGATTAATGATTGATGCATTGTTAGTTTAGATTTACTTGATTTTTGACTGACATGAGATGTGATACTTCTGTGGGAAAATACTGGGAAAAATATGTTCTCTCCAGAAAACGGCCCCTGAATTCATCAGGCGGCCCCCTTATCAATCAGGGACCGCCCAACAATAAGGGACCGCCAACAGGAGGGAACATAAATTTCAAATTTCTATCTTTTTCTGTATCTTTGACCACCCTAGTCCTAGACTCTTGCTGGAACTTCCCTTTTTGAACACATAATTTCTTCAATCTTCATCTCTACCACCATGCTTTGCCATTTATTTTTATTATTTAAATCATCAATCTTCTTCATTATCATCATCCTCTTCACACTTGCTTCTTCTCCCACCTAAAATGTCCTCCTCAAATCATCACTCAAACCTTTCTAGAAAACCAAAAATGTCGGTTCGTCAAGTGTGGAAACGTAAGACACCTCCTCCAAAATCATCACCTACTTGTCATAATGCTTACCTCCAACCACTATATAGAAACACTCTTATCTATCGCGCACACCTATGATCTTCCCAAAAAAGAGATCAAAGTATTAATAAACTCTTTTACCATCTACATCATCGATTTCAAAATTCCTACACCACCTCCTCACCCTCTCTTGGTTCAACCTTACAATGCCATAATAGGTCTGATGTCAGCTAGCTTTTGTCTTTGTTGTCGTACTCTACAATCACTTCCATCATAAGAAATGAAATAGTTCATTTCAATTCCTTGTCCACCGTTTTTATCACAAGCCCATCACCACAATGATCAACCTTCCTCATCATTTTCACTCTTCAATTAATCACTCTCATGATTAATTTGTTCAAATAATTGTCTCCTACCTTTTGGGTGCCTCATCTCATAAAGTCAAAAATCATCTACTAGTTTACTCTTATTATATGCTTTAATTATGTTATGTTATGATTGTCTTGTGTTGTATCTTCATATATTGTCTTACATGGCTATGTATGATCTTTTTGATTTAATGTACTTTATTTATGAAGTGTGGATTATAAATGTTGGAGATATTTGTCCTGCTATGTTGGTGCACTTGTATTTCAAACCCTTGTTTTGTAGCCAACAAACTATCGTAAAGTCGATCCTTGGTCCGAACAAGGGGGAGCTACATCAAGGGAGTCTTTATCGTCGCTTTCTTTCTCTATACTACACACTCGCGATCAGCCCCACCCCCCCAATTTTAGATTCGATAAAAAAGGAGAGAAATAGAATTTAACTCATTAATAATTTATAAACTTCCAATTTTATACTAAATGAGTTTATATTTTGTCATCATCAAAAAGGATGAGATTGTTAATACAAATAATGTCTAAAAACGTTATTTATATTTTTCGACCTCTCGATGTTTTGATAATAATAAAATGTGAAAACGTTTACGATAAAATTAAACGTTTATAAATTACTATTCGTAAAATTCTATTTCTAAGATTAATCACTTAAGGTATGGATAAACAAATCATTAAACATGATTAGTGATCAAGAAAATAATTTTTGTCCTAAACATTACATTTTTACAAAAGTGTTTTTTACAAAAATATAAACATAAAATAATTAGTTATAAAAGAAATGTTTTATTAAATTAATTAATTTGAAATCAAATTTTTCCCTCCAAAATGTAAGGTTCTAAAACAGATAACACCTTCCCTACAAAAAGACCAAAAGGGGAGCGTAGTCTACAGCGGCCCCCTTATAGGCCTGGCGGCCTGCTTATATGTTAGGGACCGCCGGGACCGTCGTCAGTACAACGGCTCTTTTTTGTGCCTATAAATACTGAGCCACCCCATCTGAAAAACAGAACCTCTTGCCATGAATTTTTTCAGATCTGTTATTCTCTCTTCCTCCTTTCTTTTTAAAACACATATCTTGATCACTAACATATCTTGATCTTGTTTTCAAGTGATTAATTCTTTCTTCCTCCCTTCTTCTTCTAATCAAGTGCAAGAGAAGAACAATCGTATTCTTCTACATACGATTTGTGATCAAGTGATCTCTCTCTTTCTCCTCAAGATCACATATCTTCATTACATTTACTTTGTGTTGTTGTGTAAATTGGATTGAGTGTAGATCCAATAGTGTAAATTGTGTATTGGTGTGATTTGGATTGTGTGTCAATCCAAAGGTATATATATTGTGAGTGTATAAAGACTTTGTGAAGTCTTAGATTGGTTCTAGCTAAGATTAGGACTCGACATCTAGCTTAATGTCGGAAAAGAAAGTAAGAGGCTTGTAAACGGTTTTCTCCGCCTAAAGGGAGCTTGTTGACATAGTGAAATCTCGAGTGGAGTACTCGGGGAGTGGATTAGGAACGAAGAGGTGCTTCGTTGCCGAACCACTATAAATCTTGATGTCTTGGTTTGATCGTTTCTTTCTCTATCTCTTTAGTGTTATTGTTTACTTAGTTCATTATTTTAGATATTTTAGTTATGATTCATATTGTTGATTGATTGACATACAACTCGAATCTAATAATTTTTTAAGCAAAGTTTTAAAACGACAAATTAACCAGTAAACTATTTAACCCCCCCTTCTAGTTTCCTACAATATATATATATATATATATATATATATATATAGATATATAGATATATATATAGAGAGAGAGAGAGAGAGAGAGAGAGAAGGGGAGGTTAACGTAAGTAAGTAGCTTAAAATAGGAAGTATAGGAAGTGATCTAAGCCGTCGGATGTATCATAGATGATGTCATCAAATCCAAATTAGATGAATGGCAAATTTGTAATAATAGTTGAATTATGAGAGCATTATGTATCATCTTCCAAAAATGTAGCCGACATCTCTCACCATTTTTGAGAAAACCATCCGGTTGACTTTTCTCACCATTTTCGAATACAAATTTGATACACAACATTGAAATAGTGATCCAAAATTTACAATCCACTGATATAAATATGATTAGTTATTTTCATTTTGAAACAAGTGGTTTCATGCAAACATGTAGACACGTGATACATTACTATCGCCCATTATCTAAATGTTATAAACGTTGCAATTAATAGGCTTTCAAATCATCAATAATGTTATAAATGTTGACATCCATTATCGAAACTTAAACAATAAAAATATTATAAGCAATTTAAAGCAAGATTCGGGACCAACAATTGGGTGTTAAAATATAAGTACAACAGTCAATAAATTATCAGGAACGACCCGAAAAGAGACGTTATAAAACATAACCAATTCCAAAAGAAAGTTCAGAGTGCAAGCGTTGTCCTAACTTAAAGACTAACAAAGTACAAGTATTCAACAAAGTATAAAAACATTGTTTTTGAGGAATGTAAATCATGTGATTTAGCAAAAATCGTTTTTAAGCGCAACTTACTCCTCTTCCCAAGCTCCAAGTCCTTAGCTTTGACTTCTTGAGATAAACATGCTATAAAAAGTCAACGAAACGTTGAGTGAAATTCATAGGTTTAAATAAGCATAAGGATTTAGAACACAAATATTAAATCATCGAAAACTTGTGGATCAAACAAGTTTTAATTAATAATGCATTGAGCTCGTGACATCCGACCCCTTTGACGAGAATAAATTAAGTTTCCCCAATAGGTTAGGTATTATTGCTATATACCTATTACTTCTCAGAATAATATATCCGTTAAAAGTGGGTGTTCCAAAAGGATACAAACCCCGGACGGGGAGTCACCCCATAGGCCTATTTACTGTACTAGCGTCTACCCATCATAGGTAGTTAACGGTTCACGATATTAGGGTATTTAGCAATAGGTATTCAAGCATTAATCATACATTCGGGTCTAGCATACGGAAAAATAATTTGTGCTCAATTTTATAAAAACAAGCATGTATCTCCCTCGCGGGTTTTTAAGAAAACAATTAAAGTAGTAAAGGCGAGGCTATGAACTCACTGTGAGTAGAAGATCAAATAATAAATCAATGAGATAGAAGACTCCAACAATTAGCCGAGACCTAAAAAGCAAGTCGCGACTTAGAATTATAAATGAAATCATTATAGTAAAAAAAAATAGTTATACAATACTAGTCAAAAATCCGAAACATGAACGACATTGCACCAAGACTTAACCAAAGTATTTTTATCTCCAATTTGGTACACAACATGCACTTATACTTAATTGAGTATCTACTAAGTTTCGCTTAAGGATTCTTATCTCATTACTATGTGGTCACACTTTTATTTCTCAAGAAAAGACGTAAAAACCATGTTGCTGAATTTTAGTCATCTTTACACCATCGTATCTCTTAACCTATAAAAGATACAAGGATGGGTTTTTTATCCCTGGAAAGATACTTAAGTCTAGTTTCCATAACATTAGGCCAATCAATCGAACCATTTACCAATCCACAAGAAATGAGTTTTTACTAACCATAACTCAAAACAGAAAGTTGACTGAATTTCCATCGTTTACGGTTTTGGCCATAACTCCTATTCTATAATAGCTATTGAGTTGAATCCAAAGAGAGATGAAAGCTTATGATGTCTAGTATTTAACCATGTTTAAAAAGCTAAGTTATTGTAAAAGAACCTGGAGCAAAACACGTTGCCCAACAGCCACTCCAGATTTGACCTTCTTTTGTAAAAAGGCTATATCCCCCTCATCCGGAATCGATACAAAACCGTCCAATTCGTCACATGAACCTAAGACTTACATCTATCCAACCATTTAATTTAATGTTAGGTTCTAGACCAAAAATATTTAGAAAAACCTACGTTTTGCTACTGGCCTCAAAACAGTCCCTAAATCTACTTCCAATTTCATTCAAAACTCATCCAAATCACTAATTAGTCACATGCAATGCCAATGCATACCCTATAAACATCATCTACAGCCATAACACTTTAAGTAGGAGATTAAACCATTGCCAAACACACCAAGCACATGCATGCCTCAAAAGAACTAAGATCAAACACATGCACATTCATAAAAATTAGTCAATAAATTAGGGTTTTTAGAGATAATTTACCACACGAATAGAAGAAGAAAATGATCAAACACAACCCCTATGTGGGTTGTGTTGGCTGCCGAAACCACAAAGACCAAACCAAATCCAAAAACAAACTTTCTACTATACCCAAACCTTGTAAATACAACTACAATCAAACCCTTGGTAATCTTCTTGCTTCTAATTAAATAAAACCTTTAATGGTAAGATTTTTGGTGAATCAAGGTTTTATGAAAAATCATGCATGGTGATTTTCTTTGTGTTTTTTGTATCAAGGATTTTTGTGGGGATGATTTAGGGTTAAAAGGAAATGATAATGGAAGTTTTGGAAGGTTGAAGGTGGTGGTTTTGGGGCTGTCGACCGAACACAGAAGGGGGGAAGGGGAGACCGATGGTTTCTCTCTTTTTTTAACGTTGTGATATATTGTATGTGTGTTTGGTCCGATTTATATAAGAAAAATAAGAGGGGGTGTGGGTTTGGGCCTATCAACCGGCCAAGAAAATAAAAAGAAGAGTATGGGCCAAATTTTTTTATTAAACTTTGGTTACCTTAATGATCTAGGCCTAAAAAAACTAGACTAACTCGCTAATTCTTTTAAAAACATAATTTTTGACTCGATCTCGGCTAAACATAAATAAAAGTAATTAAAATTAATAATAGTAAAATAAAATAAGCTCCCATGGCTAATTACAACTTTTGTTGATTTCTCGATTGATAAAATGGATAAATTTAAATTGTAGGATTCGCGAGGGTTTCTAAAATCGACGATTTTAATAAAAATTGATTAAGATAATAAATTGAATTATTTAAAATTTAGAGATTATTTGTAAATTTAGATTTAGTAGTGACCTTAAATATAGGGTTTTACATCCTCCCCTCCTTACGGGAGCGCCATCTCGGTGCTCGATTCTTCATACTCGTCTTCTTCTTGCTCGAGAACAAATGCGGATATTTGCTTCTGAAGAAGTCTTCTCGTTCCCATGTGAACTTCGGACCTCGCCGAGAGTTCCAACAAACCTTAACGATGGGAATACGGCTTTGCTTGAGTTGCTTTACTTCACGATCCATAATTTCAACCGGTTCTTCTATAAAGTTCAGTTTGTCATCGAGTTTAATTTCTTCGAGCGGATAATCAGATTCTCATCCGCCAAACAATTCTTGAGAGCTGAAAATGAAATGTTGAGGATCAGATTGAGAGCTGTTGAGGAAAAAGCTGAGTACAATCATATAGAGACTGAGTACTATAAGAATCGTTGGGCTCGCATGTCATGGTATTATGATGATTTGAGTGGATGGGAGTACAGAATAAGGAACTAGTTACCTTTGAAGATGCGATACAAAGAGACGCCATATGATCCTTCTACCAACACTACTTCTCATCCCCGACGTGATGATCCGTATGTTAGGGTTAGGGACAATGCAGTTCGTACTGATGCCGCTAGTGACCGTGGTGGTGAGAGTGTTGATACCACTGCTGTAGTTAAAGATGTTAGGGAAGAGAAAGATGATAAGGGTGATGATGTTGCTGCCAAAGACCCACAGCCCTTAGAGTCCCGTGGATCTCCACGTGACCCATAGTTTTTTAGTTTCATTTGTAGTACTTTTATTTTGTTAAAGTAATCATTAAACCGACATGTCGGTTAGTAGACTTGGTATCCATGCTTGTGATGACATGAGTCATATTTTGGTAAATAATGCAAACATGTACTAACTTTTGTGATACTGGCAAATGACTACTTTTGATCTTTACTTGTTGTATTGTGATTTCTTTTCTTTTGTATGATGTTGATTATTGAATTCATGTTGTGATCGGACTATTTGTACACATTATAGCCATATAATTGTATGAGTACTCACTATAATTTTTTCTTGTGTCGTGACAGAACCATGCCTCCAAAAAGAAAATCCCAAACCAACCCTCAACCTCCTTTGACCCAAGAGGCCGTCAATCAACTAGTGCGAGATGGAATTGAAGCGGCTATTAGAGCTGAACGAGAAAGAGTGAGAGAAGAAGCAACCAGAGCTGGAGGTCCTGCCGGAGGCTCAGTGGCTCGAGAATGTACATTAACTGGATTTATGAAATGTAGTCCCACGTAATTTTACAGGACTGAAGGTGCTGTCGGGCTTTGTCATTGGTTCGAAAGGATGGAGAGTACTTTTGGGATAAGTGAGTGTGCTAAAAGAAGGAAAGTGAAGTCTGCCACTGCTACACTTCATGGCCGAGCTCTTACCTGGTGGAATTCTCAGGTCGCTACTTTAGGACTTGAGGTGGCAAATGGAAAGCCGTGGACTGAGGTGAAAAAGATAATGATCGACAAGTTTTGTCCAATTGAGGAAGTTCAGAGGTTGGAAGACGAACTGAGACATTTGAAGTTAAGGGATACGAATATAGCTGTGTACACAGAAAGGTTTAATGAATTGGCTCTATTGTAACCTGATGTTGTTCCTAATGAAAAGAACAAAGTTGAATTATACATCAAGGGGTTGCCTGAGATCATTAAAGGTGAAACAACTTCATCCAGGCCTACTATGCTCAATGATGTTGTGCGTATGGCACACACTTTAATGTAGCAGAAGATTTAAGCAAAGAATGAAAGAGTTGCTGAAGGCAACAAAAGGAGATAGGAAAACAATAATCAAGGTGGAAACAACAACCGCAACAACAACAACAACAACCGCAACAACCGTGGCAATTAGCGTGATAACAATCGCCACAATCAGTACAATCAAAGAAGGCAAGATGGTGCAAGGGTAATAATTGTTGCCTAGAGTAATGTTGTTAATCAAGGTGGACCAGTCCCAAAGTGTAATCGTTGTGGTTTGTGTCATTTTGGGAATTGTCCAGCAAAGTGCACCAAGTACAATAAGATGGGCCATAAAGCAAAGGATTGTAGAGTAAGAGGAGTGGCTACTGAGGTGAATGCTCTGTTGGGAATTAAAAGTCTTCTTAATACTGTTAAATATTGATGCTACTAGTTAATGATAAAAGAGAAGTTTCAACTAGAGATTGAAGACATTAATGATGATTGAAGACTTTATGTTGATGAGAAGTTTAATTGAGGTAACATAGTTAGATCTTTCCAATGAGAGTCTAATAGTTAGCTTATTAGTTTGTGTAATAGTTAGTAATCTAGATAGCATAGTCGACTGATTAAAGTCGAATACATTATAGTTTATTAGTAGGAATAAAGAAAACCTTGTGATAACATTGATGTTCTTATTTGTTATTATGTTGTGCTTTATATCATTCAATGTTATTCTATCCTAGATGGGCAAAACGATCTATGAAGCCTACAATTAGGTTTCAAAAGAGTTGTATGCAAAGCGGGAAGTGCTCTTGATATCTAGGATCTACAAGGTGTTACATGTCGAAGAATGAAGAAGAAACCTAAAATTCATATATGGTTTCTAAGTTCGGATCTTTCTGGGCAGCCGTGGTAAAACGATGATAAATAGTTTGTTAACCGTTGGATCGTCACAAAATTTTAACCGGAGGTTCTATACACATATAGGTATGAACTGACCGAAGCGATCATTGATTTGAGTCTTCAAATTAAAGATATGATTTTTCTAAAACTGCTGTAGAAAAGGCAGTTTTCAAGTTTTTGTTTGGTGATTATATTTGTCTCGACTATCTTTGGTGAGTTGATTTTGGATCAATGATGAACCCTAGTCGAGATGGACATGGCTTGTATATACTTCTGATCATCATCATGCAAAGTGTTAAGATTTCAGTTCTGTTTATTGTTGATTCTCATCACCATAACGCAACCTTTGGAGCTTCATTATAAAACCCTAAACGATTTCTACAAGAAGGTGATAGACTGATTCGTTAATAGTTTAGGGTTTCAAGGCATCTCGTTGATTGTCTGTATCTAAGGTTTCGTTGTTGTCACGATTAATAGTGATGGTTGATATTGTTTCACAACAACAGTTGAAGCAAACGATGTATAGCCATGATCACAACAACAGCAGTTGTGATTATAAATTGTTTACTTATTGTTGGTTCATGGTGTTTCAATAATGATATGCTACAGCAACAGGTTTAAACAAGAGGTATGTTTTCTGATTTGTTGTTCATTAGAAGCAGCAGATAGACACGTGGTGTATAATAGCAAGGTTGGGATTAGGATTCTATTGTTGCACTAACAACAGGTGTCTATTGAAGAAACCCTAATCCTATGAATGAATACCTGATGTTGATTAAAACTGCTATTAATTGTGATTATATTAGGCTGTTGATGGAACGTGGCTGCTATTGACGGAAATAGCATTAAGCAAATTAATACGAGTGATTTGTTTTATTAAGTAAACCCTAAATGATAGTGTCAACAACAGGTTTGTATATGGAAGCAACTATGGATGAGTGAATTATGATAGATATTATGGATGCCATGAGTCGTGAGTGAAAAAGTATCTGCTATAATTCCTAAGTTTTAGGGATTGGATTTTACTTCCATATAATATGCTACTGCTTTTGGACAAAGATAGCATGAGGTTTGAAAGTTAATACTGCTCTTATATTCACTTAATGCTGCTGTATTCATATTAGTACATGATTTTATGGTTTACTTATCTGCTCAACGTGGTCTGTGGAGTACTTAGTACGCTGACCATACATGTATTAATTATGCTTGTGAAATTTTAGTACTGTGTGGTTATAATGTTAATTCAATCAGAATAGTAAACAGGAATAGCAAACGGTAAAGGTGTCCAATAATTGATATGGAGGATAAGAGCATCCCTATGTGACAGAGCAGCGACGGTTCAACGACAGAATAAAGTGTCACTAACAGATTAGGAGGAAGGAGTACCCAGTTCTGCGACAGTTTAGCAATAGATTCGTGATAGATTATGTGTCGCTAACAGCATCTCAGTGACAGTTCAGTGACAGCTTTAGGACAGAAAAATGATTGTATTGGTTGGAATGTTAATTTGATTGCATTACTCGTTTAGGTCTGCTAGGATTATGGTTAATTCTGCTAATTTTGTCCGATATAGGACAACACAGACGTATTTGGATCTCGAACAATGATGATATAATGGTTTGTTTTTTAGAGTATTATAAAGACATTTGATGCAATGCCTTTTTAATCAATTATGTGACAAGGGTAACCTTTTTGTCTACGTTATAAACCAAGGATTGAAGTTGATCGCGACTGAGGCAACAGTCACTTAAGAGAGGATGATGTTATTGCACTTAGATGATTTTCATTAATAATTACCACTTGGAGCCTACTGAGTTCGTGATTCAAAAGATGGTTAGCATACTTTCAGGGGAAGCTTATTGTTATAACATGTACTTAATACTATTCTACATATTACACTTAAAGGGAAGTGTTCACAAGTTGCTTACTACAAAAAGTCCCATATTTAATGATTACAAAAAGGAAGAGGACTACTATGGTTGCAACTTATTTTAAAGTGGTGAAGGTTCAGAAGATTCGTATTTCAAGGGAAGCTTTGAGATTGTTTTGTAATAACAAATAGGGGGAGATCTTGGTTTTAGATTTGATGATTCAAAACCACATATGAAGAAAAGAGAATAAATGAAACAAACAAGTGAACTTAATGTGCAATATTAATGTTAGCTTCATATCCTAAAGCTAGTTTTCTTGTAAACCCTAGCTCTCTGTATAATAAAGAGAGGTAGGGTGAATAGTTTTATTACATCCAATCATAGTTAGATCTCTCCACATGAAGAGTACTAATAGTTAGCTTATTAGCTTTGTGTAATAGTTAGTATCTAGATAGCATAGCGACTGATTAATGTCGAATCACATTAATTGTTTATTAGTAGGAATACAGAATAACCTTTGTGATAACATTGATGTTCTTATTTGTTATTCTTTTTTTTTTTTTTTATGTTGTGCTTTATATCATTCAAATGTTAATTATATCCTAGATGGCAAATACGAATCTTATGAAGCCTACAATTAGGTTTCAATAGTTGGTATCAAAGCGGGTTGCTCTTGATATCTAGGATCTACAAGGTGTTACATGTCGAAGAATGAAGAAGAAACCTAAAATTCGTATATGGTTTCTATGTTCGGATCTTTCTGGGCAGCCGTGTAAAACGATGATTAATAGTTTGTTAACTGTTGGATCGTCATGAACTTTTTAACCGGGAGGTTCTATACACTATAGGTATGGAACTGACTGGAAGGATCATTGACTTTGAGTCTTCAATATTTAAAAGATAATGATTTGTTCTAAATACTGTGATTAGAAAAAGGCAGTTTTCAAGTTTTTGTTTGGTTATTATATTTGTCTCGACTATCTTTGGTGAGTTGATTTTGGATCAATGATGAACCCTAGTCGAGATGGACATGGCTTGTATATACACATATATGTATGAACTGACTGGAGCGATCATTGATTTGAGTCTTCAAATTAAAGATATGATTTTTCTAAAACTGCTGTAGAAAAGGCAGTTTTCAAGTTTTTGTTTGGTGATTATATTTGTCTCGGACTACTTTGGTGAGTTGAATTTTGTATCAATGATGAAACCCTAGTCGAGATGGTCATGCTTCTTGTTATACTTATGATCATCATCATGCAAATGTGTTAAGATTTCAATTCTGTTTATTGTTGATTCTCATCACCATAACGCAACCTTTGGAGCTTCATTATAAACCTAAACGATTTCTACAGAGGTGCATGGACTGATTGTTAATTGTTTTAGGGTTTCAAGGCATCTCATTGATTGTTTGTATCTAAGGTTTTATTGCTGTCACGATTGATAGTGATGGTTGATATTGTTTTACAACAACAGTTGAAGCAAACGATAGCCATGATCACAACAGCAGCAGTTGTGATTATAAATTGTTTACTTATTGTTGGTTCATGGTGTTTCAATAATGATATGCTACAGCAACAGGTTTAAACAAGAGGTATGTTTTCTGATTTGTTGTTCATTAGAAGCAGCAGATAGACACGTGGTGTATAATAGCAGGGTTGGGATTAGGATTCTATTGTTGCACTAACAGCAAGTGTCTATTGAAGAAACCCTAATCCTATGAATGAATATCCGATGTTGATTAAAACTACTATTAATTGTGATTATATTGGGCTGTTGATTAAACGTGGCTACTATTGATGGAAATAACATTAAGCAGATTAATACGAGTGATTTGTTTTATTAAGTAAACCCAAATGATAGGGTCAACAACAGGTTTGTATATGGAAGCAATTATTGATGAGTGAATTATGAAAGATATTATGGATGCTATGAGTCGTGATTGAAAAAGTATCTGCTATAAATCCTAAGTTTTAGGGATTGGATTTTACTTCCATATTATAGCTACTGCTTTTGGACGAGCTAGCAATGGAGGTATGAAGTTAATACTGCTCTTTTATTATCTTAATGCTGCTGTATTCATCAGTAGTACTGCTCTTTCATGGTTTAATACTACTTACGTGGTTGTGGAGTACTTAGTACTGACCATACAAGTATTAATACTGCTTTTTGAAATGTTAGTACTGCTGCGGTTAAAAGTTAATTCAATTCGAATAGTAACAGAATAGCAACGGTTAAAGGTGTCACTAATTGATATGGAGGAAGGAGCATCCCTATTAGTGACAGAGCAGCGACGGTTGAGCGACAGAATAAAGTGTCACTAACAGATTGGGAGGAAGGAGTACCCAGTTCTGTGACAGTTTAGCAACAGATTCATGACAGATTATGTGTCACTAACAGCATCTTAGTGACAGTTCAGTGACAGCTTTAGGAAAAAAAAGTGTTGCTATTTGGTTTGAATGTTAATTCTGCTAGCATTACTCAGTTAAGTCTGCTAGGCTTATGGTTAATTTTGCTAATTTTGTCCGATATGGGATAACACGGACGCATTTGGATCTCGAACAATGATGAAATAATGGTTTGTTTTAGAGAGTATTATAAAGACATTTGATGCAATGGCTTTTTAATCAATTATGTGACAAGGGTAACCTTTTTGTTACGTATAAACAAGGATTGCAAGTAGATCGCCGACTAAGGCAACAGTCACTTAAGAGAGGATGATGTTATTGCACCTAGATAATTTTCATCAATAATTACCACTTGGAGCCTACTGAGTTTATGATTCAAAAGATGGTTAGCATACTTTTAGGGGAAGCTTATTGTTAACATGTTTAACCATCTACATGTACCACTTAAGGGGAAGTGTTCACAAGTTGCTTAACTACAAAAGACCCATATTTAATGATTACAAAAAAGGGAAGAAGACTATATGGTTTGCAACTTATTTTAAAGTGGTGACATGTATAAGAAGATCTTATTTCAAGGGGAAGCTTTGAAGATTGTTTCATACATGAAGATTGTTTTGTAATATCAAATAGGGGAGATTGTTGGGTTTTGAGACTTTGATGATTACAAATCACATATGAAGAAAGAGAAATATGAAACAAACAACGATTTATTGTGCAATATTAAGTTTAGTTCATATCAAAGCTAGGTTTTCTTGTAAACCTTAGCCTCTCTAGTATATAAAGAGAGGTAGGGTATATGAGATATATATGGTTGCTCTTGATATCTAGCAAAATACTCCTCGCGGTTCCGGCTCAAGTCATCCTAAGTGATTACCATTTTTAGTATTCCTTCATCGTGAATCCATTATTGTTTAGTATTTATTAAATAAATACTTTGTTACATATCAAGATATATATGTTTACTAAGCTTATATTAAAGCTTTTGCTTTTATATGTTAATTAAATCATTATTAAATTATTACATTATTTAATATAAACTAATATTAATGTATCATATTCATTGTTTGCTGGGCATTCTTTTATTGTTGCATCATAATTTTTATCTATATTGTGACCTTATATGTATTTATTTTCCGTGATGACAGATTATCATGGCAAATTTACCTCCTCCAAATAATGATCCGAACGTTCCCGAAGGTGAACATGCTCCTGCTCCTGAGCATGCTCCCATTGCTCCTAACCCTGCACCTATTCAACCCAATGACTATTTAGCTAATGATGATGAAGAACCGGAAGAGGAAGAAGAACCCATCCCTGAACAAGCTCCTGCTGCTCCTGCTGGGTTTGCTCCCTAATGGATTGGTGGGCATGACCCGAATAATAATAATAGATGGATCAAAGAAGACGATGAAGATGAGGTAGAAGCCAAAGAGGAAGATGAGGAAGAAATGGAGGATGAAGAGGACGAAGAGATAGAGGTCGAGGATAACGATGATTAAAATGATGCTGAGATCATTCACCCCTATGAGGAGACTGATCCCCTCAATAGGCCACCACCTAGCATCGAGACAGCTGAGAAAGACTTCATGAGTGCTCCTGGTCTTCGGAGTACCTTACAACCTATACTTTTTATGTAGGAGAGGGATCTTCCACCACTGTCTTTAATCCTGCCTTATGCAAAGTTTATCCCCCTGGACCTATGGTAAACGATCCGTACACTCTTTACTCCAGGGTCAAGATTTTGACTAAACAAATGTGGGATAGGTTCAGAGTTGACAGTTCATCATCCAAAAGGCTTGAGAGAAATGATATGAGAATGGATAGCTTTGACGATGATCTGACAGCCCTAGATTCTACATTTAGGGAACCAAATTACAAGAAATGAAGAAGACAAGTTATGTTAGGTTGAATGAAACAGTTTCAACAAATCTAGGAGAGAAGTTTGAGAGCTGAAATGAATTGGTTAAAGGATCAGTTCTTTCTTTTTTATATTAAGGTTGAGAGCTGCTAAGGAAATAGCTGAGTACAACCATATAGAGGCTAAGTACTATAAGAACCACTGGGCTCACGTGTCATGGTATTATGATGATTTGAGTGGATAGGAGTACAAACTATGGAACCAGTTACATTTGAAGAGGCGATACAGAGAGACGCCATATGATCCTTCTACCTACACTACTTCTCGTCCTTGACGTGTTGATCCGTATGTTATGGTTAGGGAACAATGTTATATATTTTTTGTTTTTATTTTTTTCTCGTCCGTGCTGTTGCTACTTGGCATTTTAAGTCCGTTTTTGGTTATTTTAGCTCATTTTTAAAGGTAAAAGGTATGTGTAATTAAGCACATACCACTAACTGACACTAAGAATTGACTATTCCAGTGCAAACGGCATCTGGTAAAGGATTCTTAAATTCGTTGATAGCTGATAGTTTCCTAAAAACTATATGGTTCTCAACTCACCATGCTTCATAGTTAAGAGTTGGCTAGTCCAAAGCAAACGGCTCTTGGTAAAGACTTCTCAAATCCGTTGATGGCTGATAGTTTGCCCAAAACTATATGGTTATCATTTCACCATGTTTTATTATGAAGAATTGGCTATTCCGGGGCAAACGACAACCGAACTGGTAAAGAATCATCAAATCCGTTTACGGCTGGTAGTTTGCCAAAAACTATACATTTTTGTGATTCACTTCAAAGTGATGAGGATAGTTTTGAACTTATTGAATTGATGATTCTTTGTACCAATTTTCTTACCATGGTTCGAAGACTTTAAAAACCACTTATCTGATAATGAAGAAAGTTTAGGTGATGATGCATCTAAACAGGGGAGGATTAATATTGGTGATATTGATACTGATGCAAAGATTACATTAATTGATGAAACTCAGGGGAGGATAAATGATATTGTTGCTGATGAAGATATTACCCTGATTCCTAAATTAATCATAAAACAGCTTAAGATGTAAAGAAGTGTTTGGAAGCATCCTCCTGGAGATTAAGAAGCTTTTAATGAAGAAACTTGATGATTAATCCAGATGAATATCAAGTTTAGGGGAGGATTGTTGGGAATTAAAAGTCTTCTTAATACTGTTAAATATTAATGCTACTAGTCAATGATAAAAGAGAAGTTTCAACTAGAGATTGAAGACATTAATGATGATTGAAGACATTAATGATAATTGAAGACTTTATGTTGATTGAAGACATTAATGATGATTGAAGACTTTATGTTGATGAGAAGTTTAATTGAGGTAATTAATGTTGATTGAAGAGTTACAATTGATTGTGGAAAGTATTGAATTCAATTGATTAATGTTGACCACATAGTTAGAAACATATTAAATACTTAATTATGGTATTTAATATGGTTGACTAGATATGTGGAAAGTATTGAATTCAATTGATTAATGTTGACTACATAGTTAGAAACATATTGAATACTTAGTTATGGTATTCAATATGGTTGACTAGATATGTTAGGAAAATATTGTAAACCCTAATGGACTTCTTGGTGTATAAAAGAAGGTCCAGGGTGTAGAGTTAGAAAATAGAATTACAATCCATACAAGTTTAGTGAGTCATATAGAAATCTGTAACCTAGGCAGATTCAAGTTATAATACAAAGTGTGAGTTTGATATAAGATCTTTTGTGTTTTCTTAATATTGTTCTTCTTAGCATTATTGATTAGTTTCCGCATAATCAATAGTATTCAATCAGTGTTTCATTATTGTTGCTCTAGATTCATCTAAAGTAACAAACCCTTTGAAAGCTAAAGGTTCTAGATCTATTCAAAAAGGTATCCAACATGCTCTACCTATTCGAGCCTGCTATGAGTGCGGAGAAAGAAATCATGACCGAAGCCGATGCCCTAAGCTAGCGGATCAAAGAGGTGGAAATGCAACTGGCCAAGCTTATGCACTTAGAGATGTCAAGCAAGGTCAAGGACCGAATTTTGTCACTGGTATGTTCTTACTCAACAATCGCTATGCTAGAGTATTGTTTGATTCTGGTTCAGCCAAGAGTTTAGTTAATTCTGGATTTAGTCATTTAATCAATATTAAACCGATGAGATTAAATATAAGTTATGAAGTGGAACTGGCCGATGGGAAATTAGTTAGTACAAATACTATTCTAAGAGGTTGCACTCTAAATCTACTTAATCAATTGTTTAAAGTCGACCTTATGCCTATAGAACTTGGTACCTTCGATGTGATTATTGGTATGGACTGGTTAGTTAAGCATGATGCTTTTATAGTTTGCGAAAAGAAAGAGGTTCATATACCGGTTAAAGGTAAGATGTTGGTAGTTAAGGGAAATTGTGACGTATCTCGATTGAAGGTGGTATCCTATATTAAAGCGAGAAAATACATAGAAAGGGGATGCCATTTGTTTGTAGCCCATGTGACGGAGAAAGAGCCAAAAGAAAAACGTCTGGAGGACGTGCCTATAATTTGCGACTTTCCCGAGGTGTTTCTTGATGATTTAGCATGACTCCCATCACCTCGACAAGTAGAGTTTAAAATCGAACTTGTACTTGGAGCCGCACCTGTCGCACGTGCTCCTTATCAGTTAGCGCCATCTAAAATGAAGGAGTTGTCAGATCAACTGAAGGAGTTGTCGGAGAAAGGATTCATTCGACCGAGCTCGTCACCTTGGGGAGCTCCGATGTTGTTTGTTTCGTATGTGTATCGATTACCGCGAACTAAACAAGTTGATGGTTAAGAACCATATCCGCTTCTAAGGATTGACGATCTATTTGATCAACTGCAAGGTTCGAGCGTGTACTCAAAGATTGATTTGCGGTCGGGTTATCATCAACTCCGCATTCGAGAAGAGGATATACCAATCACAGCCTTCTGAACTCGGTATGGTTATTTTGAGTTCCAAGTAATGCCGTTCGGATTAACCAATGCCCCTGCGGTATTTATGGACTTAATGAATCGAATGTGCAAGCCGTACCTTAACAAATTTGTGATTATGTTCATCGATGACATACTCATCTATTCCAAGAGAAAAGAAGATCATGGAGAGCATTTAAAGATTATTTTGGGGTTGCTTAAGAAAGAGAAATTGTATGCCAAATTCTCAAAGTGCAATTTCTAGCTTGATTCAGTGCAATTTCTCAGTCACGTGATCAATAGTAAAGGAGTTCACATTGATCCCTCCGAAATTGAAGCCATCAAGAACTGGACTGCACCTACAACACCAACATAAGTGAGATAATTTCTGGGTTTAGTTGGATATTATCGAAGATTCATCAAGGGGTTTTCTTTGATTGCCAAACCACTTACTAAACTAACCCAGAAGAATAAAAAGTATGAATGAGGTGAAGATGAAGAAGAAGCTTTTCAGATATTGAAGCAGAAATTATGCAGTGCACCAATATTAGCCTTACCCAAAGGGTCGGAAGATTTTGTCGTATATTGCGATGCATCCATCAAAGGTTTTAGAGTGGTGCTAATGCAACGAGAGAAGGTGATCGCATATACCTCACGCCAATTAAAGAAGCATGAAGAAAACTATACGACTCACGATTTAGAGTTGGGCGCCGTGGTTTTTGCCCTACGACTTTGGAGACATTACCTGTATGGAACGAAATGTGTTGTGTTCACAGACCATAAAAGTCTCCAATACATTTTGGACCAGAAAGAACTCAATATGAGGCAATGTCGATGGATTGAATTATTAAGCGATTATGATTGTGAAATCCGCTATCATCCAGGTAAGGCTAATGTAGTGGCGGATGCTCTTAGTCAAAAGGAGAGGGAAAAAATGATAAGGGTTAGAGCTTTAGTTATGATAGTTCACACCGACTTATCTGAGAGAATAATTAAAGCACAGACGGAGGCCATGAAGAAAGAAAATGCGAAGACAGAGAATCTGGGAAGATTGTTGAAGCCGATATTCGAAATTCGCTCAGATGGGATTCAATACTTTGGTAAGCGCGTATGGTTACCGCTGTATGGAGGAATAAGGGATTTGATTATGCTCGAGTCGCATAAGTCAAAGTATTCGATTCATCTTGGTTCTGATAAAATGTATCAAGATTTGAAAAAGCTTTATTGGTGGCTGAACATGAAGGCTGATATTGCCACCTATGTTAGTAAGTGCCTGACTTGTGCCAAGGTGAAGGTTGAACATCAGAAGCCATCAGGTTTACTCCAACAACCAGAAATCCCTGAATGGAAATGGGAGAAGATAACCATGGATTTCATTTCCGGTCTCCCGAGAACCCCAAGTGGTTATGACATGATCTGGGTTATCGTCGATCGGTTAACTAAGTCGGCTCACTTCCTGTCGATGAAGAAGACCGATAGTATGGAGAAATTAACTCAGCAGTACTTGAGGGAAATTGTTTGTAGGCACGGGGTGCCTGTATCAATCATATCGGACAAAGATAGCCGATTTGCATCAGGATTCTGGAGATCACTTCAAAAGGCCTTGGGAACCGATGTGAACATGAGCACTGCCTACCACCCAGAAATGGATGTGAGAGTGAAAAAACGATACAGACTTTAGAAGACATGTTGCGGGCATGCGTGATTGATTTTGGGAAGAGTTAGGATCGACATTTACCTCTAGTTGAGTTTTCTTATAATAACAGTTATCATGCGAGCATCAAGGCCGCACCTTTCGAAGCACTCTACGGGTGGAAGTGTAGGTCGCCTATTTGTTGGAGTGAGTTTGGAGATAGCCAACTCACGGGGCCAGAGCTGATTCGAGAAATGACAGAAAAGATAGTGCAAATCAAAAACCGCTTACTAACCGCTCGTAGTCGTCAAAAGAGTTATGCGGATGTGAGGCATAAACCGATGGATTTTAGTGTGGGAGACATGGTCATGTTAAAGGTGTATCCTTGGAAGGGAGTGGTTCATTTTTGAAAGCGAGGAAAGCTGAGTCCTCGATATGTTGGGCCATTCAAAATTATCGATAGAGTTGGTTTAGTAGCATATAAATTGGAGCTACAAAACAAAGATTACACTAGTAATAGAAATTACTCACAATGCTATACCAAGCAAGATCGGAGAAGAATTAGTTTCGCCTTGATCCTTTGTTTCTTAGCTCTTTGGTTCCTTAGTCGTGGCTCAAACCACAACAACCAAACCGAAACACAACCAAAAATCTAACCAAGCCTCAAATCTATATAATATCGTAATGTGTGTGTGTGTGTGTGTGTGTATATATATATATATATATATATATATATATATATATATATTACACATATACGAAATTAATCATATCATATCATAATGGCGACACCATTACATAATATCAATAGTACAACTCGAATGTACGCGTGTAGCGAGGATTGAAAGACATATATATATATATATATATATATATATATATATATATATATAGCGGTTCGGCCAAACACGAATAAGAAGTCGAAAAATACTAAAATGAAAATAATTAAGCTATCGAAGCTAAAATATGGAATTATTGATTTCTCGATCATTAAAAATCTTATTTGATCTTCTACTCACGTTGAAAGTGGGTGTTCCAAAAGGATACAAACCCCGGACGGGGAGTCACCCCATAGGCCTATTTATTATACTAGCGTCTAACCATCATAGGTAGTTAACGGTTCACGATATTAGGGTCTTTAGCAATAGGTACTCAAGCATTAATCATACATTCGGGTCTAGCATACGGAAAAACAATTTGTGTTCACTTTTATAAAAACAAGCATGTATCTCCCTCGCGGGTTTTTAAGAAAACAATTAAAGTATTAAAGGCGAGGCTATGAACTCACCGTGAGTAGAAGATCAAATAAGAAATCAACGAGATAGAAGACTCTAATAATTTTCCGAGACCTAAAAAGCAAGTTGCGACTTAGAATTATAAATGAAATCATTATAGTAAAAAAATAGTTATACAATACTAGTCAAAAATTCGAAACATGAACGACATTGTACCAAGACTCAACCAAAGTATTTTTATCTCCAATTTGGTACACAACCCACACTTATACTTAATTGAGTGTCTACTAAGTTTCGCTTAAGGATTCTTATCTCATTACTATGTGGTCACGCTTTTATTTATCAAGAAAAGACGTAAAAACCATGTTGTTGAATTTTAGTCATCTTTACACCATCGTATCTCTTAACCTATAAAAGATACAACAATGGGGTTTTCACCCCTGGAAATATACTTAAGTCTTGTTTCCAGAACATTAGGCCAATCAATCGAACCATTTAGCAATCCACGGGAAATGAGTTTTTACTAACCATAACTCAAAACAGAAAATTAACTGAATTTCCATCGTTTACGGTTTCGGCCATAAATCATATTCTATAATAGCTATCAAGTTTAATCCAAAGAGAGATGAAAGCTTATGATGTTTAGTGTTTAACCATCTTTTAAAACCTAATTTTATTGTACAAGAACCTGGAGCAAAACACATTTCCCAACAGCCGCTCCATATTTGACCTTCTTCTGTAAAAAGTCCATATCTCCCTCATCCGGAATCGATACAAAACCGTCCAACTCGCCACATGAAGCTTAAGACTATACCTATTCACCCATGTCTTTTAATTACAGTCCCTAAGACAAAAAAAATTAGAAAATCCCACGTTTTGCTACTGACCTGAAAACAGTCCTTAAAACTACTTCCAACATCATTCAAAAGTCATCCAAATCACTAATTACCCCAATGCAATGCCAAGACATAACTTAAAAACATATTTCATGATCATTAAACCTCAATATTATAATTAAATCAAGATCAAACACAATGAGACCAAGCATGCTCATAAAAACTAAAAATCAAACACATGCACTAGAGAAAAATTAAATTAGCACAAAAAGGGTTTTGAAAATTTACTTACAACCATAATGGAGATGAAGGAAGATGATCAAACACAAACCCTATATGGGTTGTGTGTCTTAAAATTACTTCTAATCTATCCCTTAACAATCTTATAGCCTTCAATCAATCAAGAACCCTAAAAACTCAAAGATCTTCAAAATCAATAACTTTCCAAAACATATGCATGGTGGGTTTTATAGTTGGGAGATGATTAGGGTTAAGTTTTATATATGTTTTGGAATAATAAGAAAGGGATTTGATGAAGATTGAAGAGGTTGGTGGTGGTGTTTCCCATTGGAGTCGACGAACAATAGAAAAAAAGAGAAGTCAGATGGTATAATTATTTTTTTACAGCTGAGCAACCATTTTTACAACTTGGTGAAGTATATAATTATATATTTATGTGTGTAGTAAATATATATTTTTTATTTATACAATTTATGCATTTTCCCCCTCGATCTTTATTTCTTCTAATCACGAACCACCATATTATAGGTCGTGGTCGAGCACGTTGGATAGATGCCTCACTGCTTTAGAGAGGAGATCTTCACTCTACCGGGACCTCATTAGTCCTGTCGTTTGTTCACTTATGATCTTGTCCGTTGTATATGACCATTTTTGTATAGATCACTAAACTGCTAGTGCTAGTTAGTAAAGTTATGCTGGTGGGTGTGTTTTTGTCCTCTACATAAACACCGTAGCCTTTTTCTTTTCTTGTTATTGGAAACCATGTTTGGTGGAATGTACTTGTAACGCAAAACAATGGAGATAACCTTCTGGATAATTGATGTATGATTGGGGAGCATATGTACTACCCCTGGCTTCATTATGGAGATTATGATCGTTATTACTTCAGCGCTGGTGATGATGCTCTTTGTTCATTTCATGATATATACGTAGAGGTTGTTGTTACCTCGAGACACTTATCGTATCTTAGGAGTATCTTGACTCCTAGTGTGGATAATTTCAGTTAGTAAATATATCGCCCGTTTACCTCATTCGATTGCATTGATTCTTGACTTACTACTTCTTGTACTTGCTATGATCCTTGATCCTAAACCACCTTAATGTCATTTGATGAACAATTGATTCCAAAAATATACAATAGTTTATGAAATGTTTTATCAAATTAAATACCAAATTGCGTCGATTTTCACAAGAAGATAAAGCAAAAATGTGCTTCCCAAAAATGAATGAACAATAGTCGACGTGTTTCTCGAAATGGAGGTAAAAATAATTTTCCATTTCTATGTCAAATGATTTACTTATTTTCAAGGATAGGTCAAAAACTTTCATCATCATATATGGTGTGTAATAATCGAAAAGTTTTCTTTTTGACGAGGACGGATGTATCGTCGCTTGGTCCTCAATTATGCATAGCCTAGCTAACTATGCATAATTCAGGAAGAGCCACGCTATGTCGGATTAATCGTCGCCTTTAAACTAGTGGTTTTGGATAAATGTTTGGGTGAGAACACTTCTAAATGGTGGATCCTTATGCAAGTAATCCTATTCGATTCGATTTCGTAGGAACAAGTCTGAATTTTCTTGCGTTCCTTGAAATCTTTTCTTTCGGTTGGTGTTGACTTAGAAAGTCACCTTGACCGAATCATTCTGGAAAGTATTTCCGTGTGTCACGTGTAACGTGTGAAATCCCATCTAAATCACAATGTTGGTGATGAAATACCAAGAAACCTGATACCGACACTGAGAAGGGATCTTCTTGAGGTTAGAAGACTGCCAAAGTAGATAAAAGCCGAGTTAGAAAAACTCCGAGGCTAGTGAAGGAGACTTCTCCTACATCAAATGTATATCATGTTTTCTTTTCTTCCTTTCCTTTTGATATGTCAATTGGAGTCCGTATTGGAAACTTTCCTATGACAAACCGTAAATCTTTCTTGTTGAATAAAACCGTAATCGTGAAGAAGACTTTTTCCCCCGAAACGTATGTGTTCGGTCATCTAATATTGGTGATGAATCCTACACAAACTCGAACTGTGAATTCGAGGTGTTCGAGGTAGTTTGAGTTATTAATGTTCTAGGTGTTTGATTTGTTCCTATTCTGCCTTCAGTCTCGAATACCAACGTAGAGTCATGCGAGGATGGCTCAAACAAGGAGAGCTTTCGGCACGAGAGCTAAGCACAATGGTTGGATCCTACTGGATCATAGTGATGTCATCCGTCATCATTTTCTGTAGGGAATAAAACGGTACGCGATGGACAGTTAGAGTTTGCCGACTTCGCGGCGGTAGATAAAAGATAATCTCATTTGCCGTATCCATTTATTCAGTTGAGGAGTCCTTGTGCTTGACTCGATCCCCTTTGATCGTCGATGGTCAACGGCGGATAGCCATAGTTGAACATTTATTTGCAAAATTTCTGCTTGTTATGTGTTTATGTGATATGTGATTTAGTCGAGTAGTCGTACGTTGTGCGAGCTCGAGGCGGTCCGATCGATGGGTAACGTGTACCCGGATTTTCAGCCCCCCGTTGAAAGACACGGGATAAGGGTCCTCGACGCTCTTTGAAAGACACGAGACGGAGTCAGGTAGGAGCGGTCGTGATTGGTGTGCGAGATCGAAAAATCCACGGATGACAGCCGGGCCGGTGACGATCGCGCCTAGGGCACCATGAATAATGCTCGAAGTTTGATAATATAAGCAAATTTGACCATTAGATAGGGTATGTATCCATGGCTATAAAGCCCGTGAGCACCATGTGATGTTAAAAATCTTTTTTTTGGGTATGTATCCATGGCTATAAAGCCCGTAAGTACCATATGATGTTAAAAACTTGTGACCTTGATTAACCTAAATTCATACCCAGTACCTATTTCTAAACAATACCACTATAACTTTCAATTAAATCTCGGGACGAGATTTCTGTAAGGGGTGGAGACTATAACAACCCAGAATTTTCATCAAATGCATAATCAATCTATTTTACTATGATCACAATTATACGGGGAAATTTTTCGCTTTATTACATTACTTGTATTGTCAATATCTCAGTATGTCATGTAACTTGCATAACTAAAGTAGACGAGCTCACGCAACCTATCTATGGCAATCCTGTCTTCATATATGTCAAGCAAACATCACAATATGTCAAGTCAATATCATCATATCCTTATTACAAAGTACATTATTCCTATAATGCACCATTCACAACGTTATATCAAAACGGGCTTTAAACCGTTATCGTATGCCTCTAAAACCCTAATTTCATGAAGGGTTAATATCTAAAGTGAATGCACAAGCTACTAAAGCATATGTACAAGCAATATAAGATCTCATTTGAAATATAAAATCCCTTCAACTCAAAGTACAAATCTCTAAAAGCTCAATGTACAAGTCATTAAGCATGATCTCTAAAATAGCCGTTTTACCTCCGTTTTCATTCTAATTTCTTCACCACCACTTAAGCAAGCTACTACACTCATTTTACAAGGTGTAAACCCTAATTATTCAATTCATAAGCTTTCATACATCTTTTTATACTCAAAACCCTAATTTAAAACCTTAAACCCAAAAACCGAGTCTTGATTTTTATCCACTATAAACCTAAACCAATACCCAAATAAGTTGTAATAACTTAATTTACAACATTATCAATCATGTTAAATCATCATTCCATCATAATTTCATCATTCTACTTCAATTATACCAGAAACGAATCCAAGAAACCCTAATTGTACCCTAATTGTGATTTTGACCCGTTTACTCATTTTCTGACCATCTCATTCTCAAGTAAGCAACCAAGAGTCATTGTAAACCCATAAAATGAGCTTACAAACCATTATCCATTAATATCCATCATTACTTTGACAATATACAAGATTTGCAAAGCTAGAAAACCCTAAAAGTCTTATACGAACCCTAATTCCAACCCACAGATTATTATTCCATTTCAACCCATTTTAACTTAAACCAATAATCAAATAACATTAATAATTCATATTACATTTCTCAAGATCAATATTCTATCACCCTTGATCATTTACACACAAATTACAAGCCAAGAAAGCCAAAGAAACCCTAAACAAGCTCTATGTAAACACATGACCTTATTTACTCAATATCGACCAATTTTAAACCAAACCCCTTATCATTATTCATTAATTATTCAATATATAAGTCTTGTGAACACATATTAACAATTACATTGCAACCATGCACGAATTATAAGCATGAAAACTCTTAAAAACCCTAAACCGTACTCAAAGGAACCCGCGACCCCATTCCTTCAATTTAAACCTGTTTTAACCCAAACCAATTGCAAAACTTTTCTAATTAACTTATTCACAGACCTTGATAACCTATTATAACCATTCATGATCACTATACATGAAATATAACTAAGAAAACTCGTGAAAAACCCTTGTCATACCAAAACAGACCCGAACTACTTCTTGTTCTATTTTAACCCATTTAAAACTTCACCATGTGAAAATAACCACCCAAGACTCCTTCTAGATTCATGGTAGCAGCTGACTAAGCATCTTGGACCTCTTCATGGTCAATATTGAAGGCCACATGTGCTTCTTTTGGCTCCATACAGTCGCGGCAGCAGATAAGCATATCCAACACTTCAATCTACTTCTATAGACTCCCACATCATGATTTTTAGCTTGTAAACCACCTTTACTAGTCCCTACATGTGTCTTCATCAGATTTCAAGCCTTGCTTACTCACCATGTCTTCAAATGGGTATAAATAGACCCCTTATGCACCCTTTAGAACTTGCACCACACCTCCTCCTCTATAACTATTATAGGCAGCAATCCTTTGCTCCCTTATGATCCTAGGATCATTAAAGAAATTCAATAAGCAAAGCCTTGAAGAATTGAAGCCCCGGAGTAAAGATACAAGGCGTACGAGTGGAAATACTACCCGAAACGGCCCATTTCCACCATTTTTGATCATTGAAGCTCAAACCCAGGTTCTATCAACTACATACCTACTACTATGCCCTTATAATGTTCATATGATCCTAAATATACTCTTGTTAAAGTTTCATAACTCAATTCATGCTCATTTTCCATTTTGATCCAAAATCGTACACCCGAAACCCTAATTTTGCGTTTTTCTTAAAACTAAATGTTATAATAATTAAATATTGTTATAACCTATCCTAGAATTCTTAAATAATGTTAAAATAACCACTTTATTGATTAATGAAGGAATTTGAACTTAAAACCTACGCGTTTACGTTTTGAAACCCTAATATGACCCGTTTTACTTCCTAGCTTAACGAATCGTTAAATTAAACTTGTGTTATGTTAAAACTTCATATTTTAGTTTATTATAACTTATAAATGTCTATTGAAATGTTAAAATAAGCTTGCATGGCAATTTGGACATGTTTTGTAATTATAATCCATGCAAGGGGTATATATCGTAACTTTCAGAAACTTATAACTAAAAGGACTAAAAGTGTCATTTTATCAAAGTTATAACTATAGGGGTCTATTATGTCACTTTTCAAAGTACAAGGTTTACTTGGTATATCTTTAAAACTTGAAGGACCAAAGTCGTAAAAATGCAAACTCCAAGGGCCTAATTGCAATTTTCCAAACCCCAGGGTCTAAAATGTAACATTTTGAAAAAAGTGTAAAATCATATTCAAAACATCACTTGACGTAACTTTAATTAACGCCTCTCGTGCTTAACTTTTCCAGATATTGAATAAAACACTTAAAACCGATGATATCGTATCACAATACTAGGGAGCTTCATATTAAGGAGTTTCATCTTGGTATTACGTTCTGACTGAGTTGTTAGGTTTATGATTTAAAGTGCCCTAGCTCTTCAAACGTTTACTGAATGACTTCTGAATTATGATGGCCCGAACGGTGATACAATAATTCCAAACTCTTCAATCAAACTCATAACTCTTAAATACAATCTTCCTAAGACTCAATATATTTACTCAGGTTGCGTGACGTGGCTGTTTATTATCATTTTACTATATCAACATTCCCCAGTTAAGATTGTGATAAGGTCGTCAGCTTTCATTTTGGAATATATATTACATCTACCCATCAGGTAAAGTTCATAACCTCGCCTTTACTTATTTACATGTTTTATAAACCCGCGAGGGGGATACATGCTTGTTACAAACTCTTTTACATACTCGTTTATCTTATAACAATGTGATTACTTTTCAAAGACTTATACATGCTTAAACCAGGAATACAAGTGTTTTTACAAGTTATATGTTATCCTAATACACTATTACAGCTACTGTCTAAGTTACATTATGCCAAAAGTCCCTCATTATCATGGACCATTAATCACTTACGGTTGAACGCGAATATTGTGGATAGATCTATCGGGATTGACGAATCCTGTTTGTGTTAGCCAGATAGGTAACCAAACAAACTATATTTGAATTTCATAGGTATATGGCAATTACCTACACCGAGGGCCATTATCTCTTTATATATATATCACATCATTTTGGGTATATATATACACTAGTCAGTTTGTGTGCCATGAGCTTAGTCCAGACTATACTATACCAGACAAGACCAGACTATACGACCAAACAAGTCAATAACGTAGTAATACACAGTTACTATAATAATTGTATTCGTTGCAATTATTACAAATAACGGGTATATAATAACATGACCCAAATACATAAACAATAACATTTTCAGAAATAATTGTGTAGATGTACAATTTTTACACTATAACTGTGTATCAAACTTGCGTTTATCAAACCTATGAATTTCACTCCACCTTTGTGTGAAATTTAGCATGTTTATCCAGTTGATTAGCACTATAACGGGCATGGGAGTGGCATGGACTCGAAGATGGCTGAACTGTTATCATTCAAACATGATGTTTTAGATTTTGGGACCTGCCTTTGTAAAACTCTGATTTGAAATGAATGATAACGTATCTTTTGAACAAACGTCTCTTTTGGGTCGTTTTCTATGATTATGATTGTTGTTTCCATGAAGTAATACCCCAGATTAGCTTCCGCTGCTATATTGTAAAAATGGGGGTGTTACAAGGATTCTAACAAAAATTGGGCAGAGTTTCTTTTCATAAAAGTGACATATTTTACATGATTGTTCACCTGTCATATTGTGCACAAATATGTGTTTAACATATTTTGAACAAGTAAGTTAATACATATTTCACAGAAATAAGTTAATACGTATTTCACACAGTCTTGCTTAGACATAAACCGCACAAATGTGTATTGACATATTTCGCACAAATGTATATTGACATATTTCGCACCAATGTGTATTGACATATTTCGCTCAATTCATTAATCTTAACTTAGATTCCAACAATCTTACTCATCTAAATTTCATTCACAATCAACACACATTATTCAAGAAGCATAGCAGACATCATTTTCATTAAGATTAAACATCATTCGAGCATTCTAAGTCATTTTCAAGCACACAAAGAGGAGAACACTTATCATGTGTCATCTAAGGCATCTAGGAGACAATATCCACAAGATTTTGCCTTTTAGTCCATAAAAGTGGAAACAAATAACATCTTAAGCCCTTGTGAGTTAAAATTACATTAACTCCCTTTTAATTGATGATCGGTTATTGTTAAAGACTTTTTCCCGTTTATTCCTTGATGACTTTTGAAAGATTATTTTTGAAAGAATTTGAACATTTCTCCCCCTCAAATAATGTCTCGTTTTCTAGTTAAAGAGTTGTAGACATTGTTTGAGTGATAGAAAATTCTTTGAAAATCTTTTTCTGATCAGAAACTAAGATGAGTGATATGTTTTGAAATACAACAACTTTTACACCATAAATAAGATTTCTCTTATTTTTCACAAATAAATGCACTGACACGTACATTTATTTGAAAGAAAGTCCAGGTTGTGTAGCCAAGTATACATAAGCCTTTGTATGAATATAAAGTAATTCATGCCAGAGAAAATTAATTCCCGTTGTGAGGTCAAGTTTTCTTTTTAACGAAATACTTGCCTTTTTAAGTTGAAGAACGGGATGCTGTCTAAAATAACTGCAAGCCAATGATATGTTTTGAAAACATTTAGAACTTTTGCTCGAACTTTATTTACAGCTTCGTATCATTATTGATTGACATTTCTAAAGTCGTAAATATTATTGATTTTCAGAAGACATGTCATGAGATTCATATTTTTGTATTTTCTGATTTTTTAATTTTCTATTTTCTTTTTATGGTTTTTATACTTTTATATTTTCTTTTTGTAAAATAATATTAAAATGAAAATTCTTTTTGAGTTTTTATGATTTTATATATTTACATAGGCTACAAGAAGATGTGCGACCATCACTCTTTTACTTCTTCTGCCAGTATTTTCAGCGTTTCAGAAGACATATTTATCATTCCAAGCTTGTTGATAAGAAATTCAAGTCTTTCTCATCCCAATGCCTTGGTAAAGATATCTGTCAGCTGATATTCTGTTCTGACGAAGTACAGCTCAACCACCCCGTTTTCCACTTGCTCATTGATGAAATGATATTTGATGTCAATGTGCTTGGATCTTGAGTGTTGGACGTTGTTACAGCATAAGGCAATGGCACTTTTGTTATCGCAGTACAAAGGAATTTTGTTGAATGCAAGGCCATAGTCTGTCAGTTGTGATCTCATCCAAAGAATTTGAGCACCACATCCGGATAAAGCTATGTATTCAGCTTCGGTACTGGATATGGCGGTGCTCTTCTATTTCTTAGACGACCAACTGACTAATTTGTCACCTAAGAGTTGCATACTGCCAGATGTACTTCTTCTAGTATCTTGGCAACCAGCACGATCAACGTCTGTAAAAGCTGTTAGTGCAATACAAGAGTCCTTTGAATACCACAAACCCATGTTAATGGTTCCTTTTAGGTATCGAAAGATTCGCTTAACAACATGTATGTGCTTTTAGTAGGCTTAGCCTGATACCGGGCACAAATGCAAACATCAAATACAAGGTCTGGTTGACTGGATGTGAGATACATAAGGGAGCCAATCATTCCACGATAACGTATAGGATCAACATCTTTCTCTTGTAGATCTTCATCCAGTTTGGATTTCTCCACCATGGGAGTATCCACTAGGTCACTGGTTTCCATACCATAGTTTTTAATTATCTCAAGAGCATATTTGGATTGGTTAAGAAAGATGCCTCTGGGACTCTGAGAAATTTGAAGTCCTAGAAAAAAATGACATTTTGCCCCTCATCGACATCTTAAATTTTGAGCACATTATTTCAGAAAATGTTTCACATAGTGATGGGTCAGTAGAAGCAAATATTATATCATCTACATAGATTTGTACCAGTAAGATGTCTTTGCCTTCTTTTCGAGTGAATAATGTAGGATCAACTGCACCTTTGGAGAACTTTTGGGAGATTAGAAATGATGATAACAAATCATACCAAGCCCGTGGAGTCTGCTTTAACCCGTAAAGAGCCTTCTTAACCTTGTACACATGGTTGGGATTATCTTGATCTACAAACCTGTCTGGTTGACTGACGTAGACTTCTTCACGTAATATACCATTTAAGAGCCTTCTTAAGCTTGTACACATGTTTTAAAAAAGATTCTTCAAAGTTGATTCCCTCTTCTTGACGATATCCCCTTGCTACTAACCAAGCCTTGTTTTTTAAAACACCTCCTAGTTCGTCTAATTTAACCTTGAAGATCCACTTCAAAGTGATTATCATGAGACGATCTGGACGAGGAACGAGCTCCCATACTGTGTAAACTAGAAAGGGGGGGGGTTGAATAGTTTTTACCATTTTAAATTAAAACTTAGATTATTGACTTATGTGAACTCAAGAGATATACACAAGTGTATATGATAGCGATGCAATAAGTAAATAAGTAATCTATGAAATATGAACAAGCAAAGATAAGAAAGATCAAAACGATGACACAATGATTTATAGTGGTTCGGCTATGAAGCTCATCTTCGCCCTACTCCACTCCCTAAGTACCCAACTTGAGAGTTATCTTCACTATGTCAACAAGCCCCCTTTAGGCGGAGAAAACCGTACACGTCGCTTACACTTTTTCCTGTACTAAGCTAAATACCGAGTTCTACTTCGAGATAGAACCAATCTAACACCACTATTATTTGTGGGGGGGCCCCCCTAAAAATAACGAACCTATCTACACACATATGAAACACACAACACACAATACAAGATATACAAGATAATATTTATCACCAAACGTGATGACATAACTAAACTATTAACACTTGAAGCTTGACGTCTTCTTGAGTGTTCTTCACTAAAGAGTGGAATGAGTTGATCACTTGTAATGGATTATGTAACAAGTATAATGGTCAAAGAATATAAAAGATAAAAGATGTATGTGAAAAATATTTTGTCAAGAGTTGTTTAAAATGAAAGCTTAAGGTTGTTATTTATAGGCAAACCTTTGAAATTCAAATCTGTCTCAGACAACTGGTCCGTGCGACTCACGGATCCACATTGCCTGGATCCGTCCCTTGTATTTGGTGGATTCGTAGGTGGAGCTGGGATCACATTTGTCATTTTATGATTAATCCCAAATCTATATAAAATATTGTTTTGTACTTAATAAAACTAATTTATTAGATTCTTCTAGAATATAAATAGTTTCTTAGCACCAATAAGGAAAGATTTTCTAGAGTTTGGGAAGTTTTAAAAAGATTAGAGAAAGTTGTTTCCACTTATGTTAATCTATTTTATCTTACATGATTAATATAACAGCCTAGTAATTAATCATGTATTAACCTTAAAATTATTTGAATTATAAGGGTTTATGCAAATGATAAAATTTTTCTTTGATCATTAACATGTTAATATAATGCCATATTCATACCTTAAGTATTTTCGCGTCAAGTAAAACTGCGACTAAATAACTTGTTTACCTAAACTTTTACGTAGTATGACATTATATTTGTTATTATCAAAACATGAACATCATTAAATACAAATATCGTTTTTGCGCGAATATTTGTATTAACAATCTCCCCCTTTTTGATGATGACAAAATATAAACTCATGCTTATTTAAAAGTTACTAAATAAGTATTTAGTAGATGAGTTTACATATCTTCTCCCCCTTTTTGTCAAAGCAAAAAGTGTTGTAGAGGCTATCCTTGCAAGTCTTATTTTTGACGAATGCTAAGTCACTTTGTTACGAATACAAAGTAAAAAAGTAACGACTAAGTTGCAAGTGCTCCACCTTGGTGTATGCTCCCCCTTGCTTGGGGCACCAAGGAATCGGATGCGTGCTACAAAAAAAGTTAGTAGACAAGCAAATATATATATGACAACCACATATGCACACATATAAACATCCATCATCAACACAACAAAATGAAATAATGTTAAATCCATTATAAGGGATAAAACATAAAATTTGGCATTAAAGCCATTACACAATAATCTTAAACTAGAAAAAGAAAAACAATTAAAGATCCTAAATCTTGGGATAAATGTCATTTTCCCATATAATCCGAGAGGTGAGATGAGATTGCTATGCGGCTAATGCGGAAATTAAGGTGGGTGTGATAAAGAGCCAATGGTGGTTCGAATGTATAGCAACATGTAGTTAAACTGTTTTTAGAGCATTAGAATTTTATGCCTTGTGTGCAACAACATTGGACAAAACAAGTTTTGAGGTGAGGCAAGTTTCCGTTAGGATAACAAAATCCAAGTTGTTTATAGGATTAGGAAATCTTGAGATTTCCAAGATTTGGTGAGGTGGATGGTGAATGTTTCAAGAGGAAGTAGTTTTTGGAGGAGAGGTGTGTTATTGTTAATGTTAACAAACAATGGTTGGGTTGATGGTAATGTTTCAAATCTAGGTGATGAATTTAGGAAGCCGGGAGGTGGTCGAGTGACACATGGTGGTAGAGGAGGATGCAAGGCCGGGCTAGATTATCCATGTTGAGCATAGGGATCATTAGGCGATATTTTGTAGTGGAGGAAGTGTCTGAGGTTCTTGTTTTTAACAGAATGACAAAATGAAGTTCTAGGTTGGATTGCAACGTAAAGTTGGTTCAGATACTCACTTGGTGAAGAAATGAGGTGTATTTTACTCCTCTAGAGATGGATTTTGATGGAGCTTGGTTGTGAAGGGATTTTCTTTCTAAGGTGGAAAGGAGTTCTCTCATTTGGTAGTTCTCACTCACTTCAAGAATGTGAATTAACCATAGTATGGATACATGGCACTCATTTTATGGAGGATTTCATTAAGTGCGCGTTTGGTAAACTGTGTTTAGCTAAACTCGTCATCTGGTGGTGAACTCGTTAAGTTGTAAAGAGAAATGTTGAGAAGTGTGAAAAAATGGTGTTTGAGGATGATGATTATAAGGTGAAAGTCGTGAAGTGGATTGTATAATGGTCCTTGAATTATATAGAGAACATGTTATATCATAAGGTTTAAGATCCCACATAGCATAGTTATAAGATAAAGTAGAAAAAGTTAAAAATCAAGAAAAATTGAATTTTGCCGCCTGGACTGTGGAGCCACAAATCTACCATAACAACGTATGGATCTACCACATGGTTTGTAACAATCCGTATTTTTGATCAATGTACAACGTCATTTAATTCACTATTTTTTTTCTCGTACGATTTCTTTAATTTTAATCATTTCGTTAAATCCGTATAGCTAAAAAGTATCATGCAACGAATACGGTACCACACAAATTTAAAATTTATGTCAGGCAATCATTTATAATATTTTTACTATGTAATAATGAACTTAATTATGTTTAATTTTTTTTATTGTTACGTAAATTTCATTACACTCACCCCATGTTAAAACCTTAAGACTTTCTTCATCTCCCATGACTCCAAATTCCCCTCCCATGTCCCTTTGAGACTTTGACCACCTCATTATATCACCCTTGGACTAGTCTTGGTCATTGAATTCCACCTTGACTATCCTATTATATATATTAGACTTTTTCACTATAAAGATCAAATAACCACAACAATTTATCCACTTAGGGCAAAAAAAAAACCAACAAATCTCCCCTTTCTCTCTATTGACTACGCTCAAAATCATAACATAACAACCCATAACAAATATTTCTACCACTCATACATAAGCATTCTACATCAATATCTAAATATCATAAGTTGCCATCCGGCGTATTATGAACAGCATTTGTCATGCCATTTGATTTACCATTATTCTGATTACATTCACTCAATGGTGATTCATATTCTCCGCATTTCAATCTTATTAAATAGATTAATAAACCCGCGAGAATACATGGTCTTTTACAAAGCTGTGTGATATTTTACTACAAAATAATTACCTTTCAATACTTTTGATTCATAGCCCCATTATCTACTACCTGTTTTTTTTAAATCGGGGGAGATTACATGCTTGATTTCTTTGGACACAAGTGTTTTCAAAACTGTATGCTATTTCCTGATTACATTATTGCCTAAGTTACCGTATTGCCATTTAAGTCCCCTTTTATCATGAACCGTTAATTACCTGCTGGGTATACGCTAGTGTTATGGATAGATCTATCGGGACTGACCATCCCCGTCTGGGCTGTGGTTTCTAGTTGACCATTGACGCATTTAACATTTGAAGAAAATTCGTAGGATGTTTGGCAACATCTGTATTAAGAAAATTCGTAGGATGTTTTTGTAACATCTGTATCCGTGTTGGGGCACAAACCTCGAGTACTGGTTTGATTACAGTTTATTACGTTAAGGTTCGGTGTCATGAGCTTAGTGCAATAATATATACTTAGACTTGGTGAATTTGTTTCTCTTGTCTACATTACCTGTTTTTGGACTTCGGAATACGTACTTAGTCCACCATTACTTAAATCTTGTGGTCCACGAAACTGTTTGATTTCATTAACATTTCCTGATTTATTAAAGCACTACTTGGATTTCGGAACTGATACTTTTAAATGTTGTAACGCTACTTTTTCTAATGAAATATTTCTTGAATTATTTCAACACTGCTTTTACCTAAACCTATGAATTCACCAACATTATTGTTGACGTTTTAGCATGTATTTTCAGGTTACTATTTTGCTAGTGGAGCATTGGGAGCATTCGAGTCGCGCGGATATATATATTTTTAAAGGCTTAATAACTTGAGTACCATTTGAAAAATGTTTTTCTGTTGCATTATAAATGGGATCCTTTGTAAACTCTGATTTTAATATATCAAATGTGAAATTTATCTTAAAACGTCTCTTTTGAGGTCGTTTTCCGTGACTTGTGTTTTGTGCCCTGAAGTAGCACCCCAATGTTACTATTCCGCTGCCGTCCGATTTTTGGGGGTGTTACATGGTTGATCTGTGGGTCGCAGGTTTTAACAAAAATGACCAGAATCATCATTTTGCACCCAAAACTCAAAGCAAATTATCATAGAAACATCATTATCTTCTACCAAATGTTATTAACATGATAACCATATCCATAAAACATAACAACATAAAGTGGGTACGAAGTTTCAACATACATAGATCAAAGTTTTCAATTCATCAATATCCTAATATGGAATCCATAATCAAAGAAGCAAATTACCATATACCATCAGAACACATAGGCATAACACAAGCATGATCATTTTTCTTTCTCCAAGTACTTGGTTATGGTGCCAACATAGCGGTTCAAGCATTTAAACATTCTTCTCTTCTATCGTTGGGCTTTGGTTAGATCCTCACTGTCGGATAGTTCATCAAAGAACTCGAGAAAAAATGATGCTTCATTATCATTGGACGATGAAGAAGAAGAGGAGATTACCGAGGAAGTGACAATCTTCTTTCCCTTTTCCTTGCTAGGATTCCTTGAAGTGTCTAGAGGATCCATGACATGTTCATGGAATGTAAACCTAGCAGGTGGGACAATGGCTTGAGGGTTTGTTTGGAGAATGTGATTGTAAAGACGAGTCAGAAGCATGGCAAATGGCATGGGACCATCTTGCTTGTTTTTAACTTCTCTTTAGGAAATCGAATTAGTAACCATAACAACTAAGCAGACCTTTACTCCACCTTACTATAAAGTCGACGTCATCTTATACCAAACCTTAAGCCGAAGCCATGACCATCGTAGTCTCCTTAGGACAATTCACTATCAAATTTGCTCGCCATTTAGGGAAATTATAAATTCACATATTCACGTTGACACCAATGCCATAAACTTGTATTGTATTGCCATCATAGGTATGAAATCCGTCACCTAAAGAGGAGATGTTATAACTAACGCTTTAAGCCGAAAGGAACGGATAAGACCACCAGGATTCAAACCTTAGTCCCATAATGAATTTGAAACTCGAGTTTCAGTTGGAGGTAATTAAGGAGAAAATTATCGAGGATGAAATAATCTTAATGTGGTAAATTCAATAATTGAAACTCGTTCCCAATGAGCGCTCAATATTAGAAAAACAAATTTTGTACCACGGCCCTAACCTGAAAAAGTGTCATGCCGACGAACCATTAGCCGTTCCGTTGGATGGACTTCATCTTGATGACAAGCTTCATTTTGTTGAGGAACCATTAGAAATAGTGGGCCGTGAAGTTAAACGGTTGAAGCGAAGCCGAATCCCATTAGTCAAGGTTCGATGGAACTCCAAGAGAGGTCCTGAGTTCACGTGGGAACGTGAAGACCAATTCGAGAAGAAATACCCACACCTCTTCACCAAGACCACACCGTCGTCAAGTGCTGCATTGTGAGCCTTGAGGACAAGGCTCGTTTAACGGGGGAAGTCTATAACACCCTGTGTTTTCAAGTCATTGACGACATCGATAAATCCACAACGTACCTTTTGTATTGTACGCGTTTGCTTTAAATCGTAAATGTTAAGCTAAATCGCGTAAGCTAAAAATTAGCGTTCAATGTAAACGGGCATCAAACAATTAAATGTTTACATCAAGCAAGGGTTAAGTAATTATTTTGAGAATAATTATTAACTTTGTTCATTTTATTTTTATTGGTTGCGTAAATTGATTACGTTTCGCAATAAAATGCGTTTAGGCACTCCCGGAACCACCAAAACTTTTCTACGCTTCAACAAATACCCACATTTATACCCAATACTCAAATTTTACAAAAATATATCATATATGTCTCTATATGGCCGGATTTAAAGAGTTATATTCAAGAAAAATGAAAGAAATCTTGCAACTAGGTCTTTGTACATCACCTTTGCATTAAAGATAGCCATACCATGTTTCATATTGACCAACTAGTCTTCCTTAAGACCATGAGACTTGTCTAAGACTACTATTGCACCTTTTTGACCAAGACTTTCCTTATATACATGCATAACTAGAGATAGGAACTCATACAAGTAAAACACTTAACCAAAAAGATCAAAAACCCTCCCTTTGGCTCTCTACTAGGCCACGGCTCAAACAACCCTTTGTAACAAATCCATACCAAATTTTATACAACCTATACACACCTATACACATCATATCTAAGACATTCTAAGATATTTCCAAGCATTGGTTAACCATATTCAAGCTTTAATCAAGAAAAGGGAAGCTAAGGTTTATTTAAGAAAACTAGGGTTTTCTTTGGTGCAAGCTTTGGATTTTTATCTAAACAAGGGTTTAGATTACATTGATCATCATCATCATACACCATAAGGTCATCTAGAACCCTTTATGTTCTTTCAATATTCATTTTATGCATATGTTAGTTCTATTGTAGCTTGAATCACCATGTAGGATTTTTAACATGTAAATGGAGTTTTTACTTGTAATGATCATTTTGCACACTATTATATATGTTGAGATATTGCTAATATCATGTTAAAAGGGATGAGAAAGTATTGTACCATATTAAGTTGGTGTAAAAATGATTAACTACAAAAGTAGTAAGGTATAAAAGCAAGGTTAAAAATGGATTCAACAAGGTCACTCAAAGATTCTGTCCAAAATTCGTATATATAACACATTATTTTATATTTTTATAAAGTAGTATGATTCACGACGATTCCGAAAAGGTAAGAAACTTGTCAAACGGATTTATAACGAAAAAGTTAGAGCGAAAACGAGGTATATATTCGAGGTATAAAAATCCAGCATTTGTTAAGTTAGTGGTTTCTGTCAGGATTTTAAGATGGTATTTGCGGCACTTTCGAGTCCGTTTCGGCCTTCGGCCGAAACATGAAAGTCGTTCGGAAGGTCGTTTTACTTCCCCGCGAGGTTCTTTAAGTCTAAAAGCGAGTGATAACGGGTCGTAAGGCGGGGGCAAAATCTGGCTTTTTGGTAATTAATACACTGCATCAGATCTGATGCGAGTGCTTTTTCGCCCATTTCGGTCGAGTTTCGGGTCTCGGACAGAACTGGAAAGTTGTTCAAAATATCGTTTCGCATAAATTCTCTTTAGAACCCGAGTCATGAAAATGTGATTTAGTAGGTCATTATAGTCGGGTCAGACTTAGAAAATAAACTATAACTACCAGGAGTAACTAATATACTACCAGTAGTAATAACACTACCAGGAGTAACTAATATACTACCAGTAGTAATAACACTACCAGGAGTAACTAATATACTACCAGTAGTAATAACACTACCAGGAGTAACTAATATACTACCAGTAGTAATAACACTACCAGGAGTAACTAATATACTACCAGTAGTAATAACACTACCAGGAGTAACTACAACACTACCAGGAGTAACTAATACCCTACCAGGAATAACTATAATTACATTATTCAGATATTTATAAATGTTTTACAATTATAAATATGTTTTCACTCAAACAATTAGATGGTGATTAGCTAAATAGACTTATGCATAGTAGAGATTACTCAATGTGATTAGTACTTATACGACCTTAAATTAAATAGGTTGCATTCGACGATTTGCGTGACGCATTATTTGTGATACACTTGGCATTTGCTCACTCAAGGTGAGTTCATAGCCCCACGTTTTACATGATTTGTTTTATAAGTTTTGGGGTGAGAACATGCTTGTTTACAAATGCATTTATATGGTTGATAACAAATTGATTTACATACTCTTTTATATATCTCGCGATGAGATACACTACTTGGTTTACTTTTTGGACGTAAACACATACTTGACTTTTACTCGAATAATTACGGATTAGCTTAGGTTTCATGAACTGTAAATCACTTGGAGGGTGAGCGCGAATGTTATAAAATAGATTTATTGGGTGTGACTACATCCCCCGTTTCGTTGAATAGATATCACTAGTTCGATATCGAAACTAACGAACGTATAACAATATCGAGTCACAACACGACAAACTGATGAATCTGAACCTTATAGTGTCCTTGAATAAAGTGGCCAACCTTCTAATGAGTCTACGTAGCAGTTCCATGACCTAGCGTAACGAAATCATTGTTTTATACACATAAACTACAATCTCCGTCCATCTCATACCCATCGCTACATCCCGACACATATAACTCATCTCATATCTCGCACCTTTGGTCACTCATACTTCGTCGCCACCACTCAACCTCTTCGTATCACAATCAACACATTCTGCGGCTCAATCGTATCCACACCACCACATCATAAATAACATGTACTGAGACGAACAATTCTCGGGATATTGTGCTCATTACCAACATATAACTTGGAAACAATTTGGGATTAAATATATTGTAAGGAAACCTATATCCGTAGGATTAGCGTTGCAAGTCTTTGTATGGCGAAACTTGGAACACATCAATCTATATAATAGTTTTTTGGGATTTACCTTATTATTAGGTCAATGACTCCTCCCCAACTTACAAGTTGACACTTTAAGCAATGTTTTTCTCATGTGAATAGATGCTTTGCTTATTAATGTCAACTAGTCCTAGACAATCCAAGACTACTTTCAAACAACACATCGATGGTCATTCTCTCATGACTAGTGCAAATTTTCATAATGCAGTAACGCTCCCGGAACATATTCCGCTACGGACCCAAAATTGGGGTGTTACAAGATTGGTATCAAGCCCAAGCTATTAAGAACTAGATGCCTATTTTGCCCTAGAACTATAGCATTTTTCAACAAACATTGCACAAACAACACACATTTTCAAGTACATAGATTTTCTATGGTGTGATAGATTAACCCTAGTAGCTCTTGTCGAGGGTCTGGTTGTGATGCACCATAGCCTCAGGACCATAGATGATATACATGCAACATGATAACGATGTAAAGTTAGATGAACGGTACAAAGGTTCGAGTATTGTCCATAGTCGAGTAAATTTATTAACTAGGTCGAGACGTGTAACAATTCATGACTAAACCAAGACAGTTCTTGATTTATGAGTTGCGAAATGAGCCCATGACAGGTTGGTTACACATACTCGAGGTTCCTTAATAAATTCCCTCGAGATGGTATAGGACTCGTGAGGCATTGCTGTAACCAAGTATGTGTGATTAAAGTGTAAGAACACAATATGAATATTTGTCTGATATATGGCAGACACCCTACTTGCTTACTTTCGGACGTGTCTTAGGTCTAATATAGTTATTAAATATATATATACTTACCCTACCTTGTGTATTCTACAATATAAATTTTTTATATAAGGGTTATTTATATAAATACTGAGCATTCCTTAGAACTAGGTAGTACTATAATCTCATAGTTTTTAAAATGTATACCCAAACATTAATCAAATCGAATATGAATCTTACCATCAACCTTTAAGCCACTGAGCCACCTATCATATAAACCATAGCATCACTTCACCAACACACTCTTTCGGAGCATGACATTTTGGAATAAACCTAATCGTTACAAATTTTTAGGGACTTGAAGGAAATGCAACCAAAAGAGCCACAAGGTCAAACACCCTAGTTACAGAAAATCCAACCAACCACACATGTCACCAAGGTCCCCAACATCAGGCAATGAATTGACCAGTGTTTACAATGCTGCACTGGCAGTACGTTGAGCAAACAGGAATGGTGGATGAGCCATGACTTTTGGGAATGGGTGCCAGAAAGACCGAATGCGTTGCTCGGAATGCACTTACCCAAGACTTCAAGAAGTGCCAACACTCTGTCTTTTTAAAGGCACTGAGAGGAGTTATGTCGAACTAACCAAAAAAAATGTTTAAAATAGAAGGAGACAGTATTTCACATAAGCAACTGCTCTGTGGAAAAACAGATCAAGTTCTCCACTTGTACTCTTTTAGCAGGAGCTCTGACGTAGGTGGAATTCCACCGTTAGAATTGGTGGTCATGAATGTAGCGTATGCAATGACCTGGATAGATCCAAGAAAGAAAATGACTTACAAGTACTGTTCGAGAACTAGATAAAGAAGCCTCGAGTCGGAGTTGTGGAAATTTGAAAAGTAAAAGGTACCGATGTGACAGGGTACAACCAACTTTTCAGGAACTAGCACTGCTGGTGTGTTAAGAATATTTCAGATGAGTCTGACAAGGTTGAAAGGTCTAGTCAGTTGGTTTCCCGATATGATTTACGGAAGTGTTGTGGCGTCAAAACCAAAAACCAAGCAGAAGCTATCTGAAAATGTGCGAACAGATTTGGATGGATAAGAAATCTGCACTTTTGCTGAACGTCAAGCTGAGAACAAGAGGAAACTTGACAACAACAACCAAGCTCAACAACTTCCTAAGAGGTAGAATGTGGCTCAAGTTTATGCCGCTGGGACTGGTGAGAGAAAAGAGTATGCTAGAACTCTGACCAGACTGTGGCAACAATGGGCAAGTTTCCCACAATGGCCCGTGCACTGTAAAATGCGCAAACTGCAAGAGGGTCGGTCCCATATGTATTTCAGCATGTCATAACTCACAATCAAAGACCCCTCACTTGTTATGATGTGGGAACCAAGGGCACTACAAGAGTGATTGCCCGCTGTAATTACACCAACCGATCCAACACAATGTCCTAACACAACGTCTACATAGAGCAGATACACAGTGCCTCCTACAAGTTAATCATAGCTTTGCCATCACAGGCAGCCTTACAAACACAACGACCTCAAACAACAATGAAGATGAGATCAAAGCTTAAAAGAGAAAGTTGTCTCGACTTTGCCTAATAGGTTTTGATTTTGTATAAAACTCTCGCTCGAACTTCATTTATTCACCCGTGTTAATATTAATCAACATTTCTAGGTGCGCAAATGTTATCGATTGTCGAGAGACATGTCGGAGAAGATTATTTTTGGTATTTTTGAAATTTTTTGATTTTATATTTTGTTTTTCTAGATTTTATATTTTTGTATTTTCTTTTTCTTGGTTTTATATTTTTGTATTTTCTTTTTCAAAAATATTTATAAATCAAAATAAAGAGAAAGATCAAAAATATTTACAAGTCGAAGTTTCCATCAGCAGTGATAGTTGTTGTTAGAGTTGAAGTAGATGAAGTTGAATCTTGTTGTTGTTGACGTTTATCAGATGCATCAGCAGTAGTAACAGCGGAAGACTTTGAAACAACTTGATTTTTTCCATTTGAATAATTCGTCGAACAAATGACCGAATAGACTTTCCAACTCTATCATCAACGTCATGACTATCTTATCTACTAAAGTGAAAACAAGAAGATTTCTCTTCCTTTTAAGGTAAAGCACACTGAAGCGTACACTCCCCTTTTATTTGAAGCTCGGGTTATGCACTGAAGTGTACATAAGCCATTGACTTGAGCTAACAAACATTGAATGTTTCAAAAGTGGCTCAAGACCGAAAAGATTTCTCTTTTCGTTGTTAAGGATAAACGCACTGACACGTACATTTTCCTTTTATCTGAAGAACAGGTTGCAATCTGACATTTGATTACAAGCCATTGCTGAAAGCGCATCAATTATCACATTCATTGTCTCCATGAGTTTCTTTGTCCTTTGATTTATACTTGGAAAGCAATGGAATTAGCAGAGTATCAAACCAATTTTGACAACCTATCATAGAGAAAGTTGAATTTGGAAACCGTCTGCTGATCGGTTCCTGAGGGTTAGAAGTACATGCATTATCACCTTTAGAGCAGTCAGATTAACTCTCTGATTCACTAGACGTAATTATTTTTCCTTTAAGGTCAAAAAGTCTTCCAGTTGGTGACCACCTAAGGCAAGATCTAGGTTTACTAGGCTTAGGTGAAGCAAGTCTTTCTTTGGACCCTACATTCTTTGGTTTCCAGACCTGAGCCTTATGTTTCTTTTGATTTTCACTTTTTGAAACATTAGCACTTTGGTTTTTCTTTCTAGATTTCATGCCATTCACATACTGACGTACATATTCATCATGAGGTTGTGAAACAATGATTGGTTTTGTCCTAACGCTTGTTTTTACATGTTTGTTAGGCACAAAGTTTTCTACCCTAGAAGCTTTAAAAGGATTGATCCTAAAGATTCCTGAAGCAATCACTCTTTCAATTTTCACAACTGTTGATTCATGAGAGAAAGGAACCGAGTTTGAAGTGACTGTTTTGACAAAGTATTCTTCTCACCAACATACGGTTTGGGTCTAGAAGAAGAAGGTGGTTTTCCCAAGATTGATTGCTTTGCAAACTTAGTATTCGCACTCATACCTTTTGTTGGTGTCCTTTTGATCAGAAACCTTATCAAACAACTGAGCTCTCAACTTAGCATTTTCATAGATCGTATCACGTAATTTGTGTTGCAAAGAGTCAATTATTGTTTTAGTTTGAGCACGTGTCACAGAAATAGAGTCAAACAGGTTTTTGTATGTGGTCTTAAGGTGAGCAATTTCCTTTTCATAATTCCGAACCTGAAACTCTAATTCTACATTCTCATTTTCAAGTTTTTGAGACAAAGGATCAAGGGTATTTGATATTGGTGTGGTTCAGGAATGGGTTCTAGTAGATCAGTATACTGCTCCTCTTGAGTAAACATATTAAATATCTCATTATCATAGCAGTTGACATAGTTGTGTACCTCAGCTGATCCGTCTGAATCATAGACGGGA
>BQNB010034106.1:3753-51843 GCA_026074375.1 Tanacetum coccineum
GAGTGAAAACATGCGAAAGCGTTCAAAAACGTAAACAAATTACCAAAAACGTATAAAACATAAAAAAGCGTACAAAATGTATAAAAACCGATAAAATGTATAAAGAAAAATTTTGGACTATTAGCCCATTTGACCCGTGCCCGTTTGGCCCGTTGCCCGTTTGGCCCGCGCCCGTTTGACCCAAGTTTTAAAAATCACCCGTTCGGCCCGCACCCATATGGCCCGTTGCCCGTTTGACCCGTCGCCCGAGCCCGCCCGACCCGCCCATTTTGCCACCTCTAATGATGAGGAAGAAATGGTGTATCGCCATGGCATCTTATAATATTTCTACATCAGAAGTTAATCTAGCAATTTACCTTATGAATCCAATCGCTTTCACGTTCATATATCCACATACACTCTACCTTTAGTCTTTTGTGTGTTGGAAATATGTTTTTTGGTAATTATTTAGTCTAAGATATAAGAAACAAAGATGTCTTCTGCCACATCATCTGAATAGAAACTGAAAATTGTCACAGTTTTAGCATCTTGTGTGAAACTGAAAACCCATATCAATGACTGTATGAAGCTATCTATGTAAACGAGGCATCAGTGGTTGATAGAGAACTATGGTTAAATAGTCCAGGGAATATGTCAAAGGCGGCCATTAAACAACTTTCAAATGTATTAGAGAAGAGATCTAGAGATGCCCCTGTTGGTGTTCCGAAGAACAAACTTTGATTAATGGTTTTGATTTATGATGTGAAGTTCAGATAGTTCTAAATTTTAAACTATCTACATTCTGTTTAACATACATCCATATCATTAATCTACGGGTATGTTTGGCGAAATGGGCTGGGGCTGGGGCTTGTGTCAGACTGATGCTTGTTATAAGCCGAAATTGAAATTTGTATTTTTTTTTAAGCTTGTTTGGCAAATAAGCTTGGGTTGGGGCTTATTATTGCAAAATTACTAAAAAGGACATCATTAAATAAATTTTTAGTATATGTTAGATATTTTTGTGGTATATGAGTAATTTATGGTTCAAAAGCCCCGGGCTAAAGTTTTTAGTCCCTGTTATGAAGCTTATTTTAAAAGTCTTTTCATAAGCCCGCGTAACAAATGAGACTTATTTTATAAGCTGGCTGATTGCAGTTATTCTATACACGTAATAATAAAATATAAAATAATATGAAATTCTCAAACTACCCTTGAGGACAAAGGTAGTTAGAAAAATCACACAATAATATATAATAATATGTATATTTACCGGTAAGTGATTACCGGGTCGTTAAGTCCCAACAATTTATGAAATTGAGACCACGTTTGTTGTTTGGACAATTATTTGAATTGGTTCGAAGATGATTTGTTTTCTAAAATCATAAAAGAGAGCAAATTAAAGGACAATTAAACCTAACTTTAAATACGGGAAATTAAACTTTTTAACTAAAAACGCAAAACAATCCTAAATCAACAAAATTAAGTCTTACAATGATCTTTTGGTTTTTATAAGATTTAAATGTCTAAAAATCTAGGACAAAGAAACCTAGACCAAAAACTGAAAAGATTTAAGCTTAAAAACTCTAAAAACATGAACGGGATTCAATCCCGTTCTTTAAAAAAAACAAGAAATTTGCAATTTAAGTCCTACGAAGCAAATTAATTTTACTAGGTTTTTAAATGTTAAAAGAAAATTTTATAAAAAAGAATTATATTTTTTTGACTTTTTTATGAATTAAAAACGATTTTTATCAAAATTAAATATTTAAAGTACTAAACTATTTATAAAAATTCTGAAAAAATTAACAAAAGTAGATTGAACGATGTAGAATCTAAGAAAAATAAGATGGGAAAATCAGCTTATCGAATAAGCTGTGAAATAAGTCAAAAGTGGCTTATAGGCATATTGGGCTAAAATTACTATAACATATTGATTTTGCAATCAATAATCGAAAAAGTCCCTAGGGCGGATGGTTGTTTAGGCTAGATAATGGTGTTTTGATGATTGTTGGAAGTCAAAAATGTAGTTTGATGAGGTTTTGAATATGTCAAATTCGTGCAGAAAGTTTGGCACGCAAAACGAGGTTTGAAAATTCATAAAATCTGATTTTTGATGTTGAAATATGATAGAGTTCGTCCTAATGTACGTTTTGATAATTCGAATGTCTCGTAACTCCTTATAACGAAGAAGTTACGGCGAAAACAAGTTTTGAAAACATGAAAGTTTCCAAACAGATATGGTATATTATATACTTGCTGATCCGATTTTAAACGAGCGTTTTGAGCACTTTCGAGTCCGTGTCAGCCTTCCGGGGAAACACGAAAGTTGTCCGGAATGACGTTTTACATAAAATCTCTTTTTGGTCAAAGTAATGAAAATGTGATATAGCGGGTCAAGACCGATGGTCAAACTACTGCGTTATTATTAAAAATACAAGTTCTTGCAGAAACTTGCAGGGGGCATTTTGGTCATTTTCTGTCGAGTTTTGGGTCTCAGATAAAACTAAAAAGTTGTCCGGAATATCGTTTCGCATAAAATTTCTTCTTTGTCCGAGTCATGAAAATGTGATTTAGAGGGTCGTTTGGTGCGGGTCAGATTTGGGTAAAAATAAATATAAGTATAAAAGTCAAAGAAAGTCAAATGTTGACTTTAAAAAGTCAACGGGTTAATACAAGACTTATTGAAAGTTTATAAAAATAATAAACGCTAATATTTTAACGAGTATAACAAATTAGACTTAACGAGTTTATTGAACGGATAAAATTCTAAAAATAGTAACTTTTGGAATATTCAAGTATAAGACCAATGTGAGTAATTAATAATCGAAATGAATATCGAGAGTTCGACGAGACGAATAAATATTATTATAAATATAATTGGATGACGAGACTTACTAAATATGGTAACTTTCCGAGAATAGTAACTTTTCCAAAAATAGAAAGTTTACAATAAAGTATTGTAACGTGTAAGAACAAGAATGATCATAACCTAATATTGTGGGGTTTTAGGATCTAAGACGCAAGTGGATTTCTCATCACATGTATGAATATATATATATATATATATATATATATATATATATATATATATATATATATATATATATATATATATATATATATATATATATGATTTTGTTGATTATGATGTACACGCATCGTTGATTATACTTTTCGGTATAGTAATCGAGCGACTCTAATTATAGGTCGTGATCGCGTTTGTGGATTTTCGTGCTAGACTTCATTGTTTGATCAACGGCTTTTGATCAAGGTGAGTTCATAGCCTCGCTTTTAAGTGTTTTAAATGTTTTTAAACCCGCGAGGGGGATACTTGCTTGTTTTGTGAAAATATGAACGCAATATGTTTTGATACTAAACATGATTCCAATTACTATTGAGTATATGCCTTTTACTGTGTATTCGTTAGTTGCCTTGTTAATGGTGAACGCTAATGCATTAAATAGATCTATTGGGTTTGACAACCCTGTCCGGGGTTTGGATCCGACGGTGAGCACCCTGTAACGGACATTTTGTGGTTAGTATTAGGGGAAGTGACATACTTTCCGGTCATGATTTCGTCCTACGGGATGAATGTGTTAAGTTCCAATACACATGCTCTTTAGTTGGAAATCATTATTTTTATAACTTGGCTTACGAGCAAGGGTATATGTTTTGTGGACCTCAAATTATGCCTTATATGTGTTAATTGTAAACTCTATGAATTCACTCAACGTTTTGTTGATGTTTTAAGCATGTATTTCAGGTTAATTGCTGTTGATGGCTTGGATGGGACGGAACGCGGATATCAAGGACGGTGCCTCGGTGAATTAGTGTTATAAACTAAATAAATGTTTTAGAAAAAGAGTCGTGTTGTGACTTTTGAAAATGAATTTCTATGTTGTTAGTGGGACCTATGTAACTCTGATCTTTCTTATAAATGAAATAAAGTTTGTTTTATAAACATATCTTTGAACGTTTACTGGGACTTGTGTGCATGTATTATGAAGTAGCACCCCAATTGTTGTATTCCGCTGCGTATCGCATTTTGGGGGTGTTACAACAAAACACTATCTTGATCACACCAATCTAACACTACTTACTAAGATCACCCCGATCTAACTATACTTACAATGTTCACCACAATCTACTTAATATACACAACTACAATGCACACCTTCACAATATACACAAATGATTTACAAGATATGATACACTTGCAACAAGGTTGCAAAGGTACACACTAAGCTATAATATTTGTTCACTTTATGGTAGGAAGTATTTTTCTTTTGCACTTGAAGATCAAAGCTTAGATCACTTGGATACAAAGCTTTATGATTAAATGATCAAATGATTTGTAGGAGAGTATAATCTGATTTAGAACAGAAAGAAAGTGTGTGCAAAAGGTGAGAAAATCAGTGGGGAATAGTCTAGTATTTATAGGCCAGCTGAGCTGGTTTTTTGTCTGGGTGGTCCCCTTAAATAGGGTGTTGGTCCCCTTTAAATTAAGGGGGCCGCCCGTTATAATTAAGGGGGCCGCCCAGGCATGACGCTCCCTTTTTTGTCTTTTCTGAGAGAGGTGTTTTCTGAAACATTTCTTGCCCTTTTTTGCTAGAAAATTTGAATTCAAAATATTTATTTGAATAAAACATTTCTTTTAAATCTAAAAATGTTTTGTAAAAATATAAAAATATTTGTGTCATTTTTATAAAAAGTATGAAATTAAATAAAAATTCCTTTGATCATAAAATGCATTAAGCATTTGTTTATTTATACCTTTAAGTGATTAAATTTTCGAAATGAAAATTTACTACTAATTACTTGTTTACATTTAAATTTTCATTAATCATTTTTTCATTTTGTGATTATCAAAATGTAGAGAGATAAAAAAATATTAATAATGTTTTGGGCATTATTTCTATCAATAATCTTCCCCTTTTTGATGATTACAAAATCTAAACTCATTAAATGAAAAATTGTTTTTAACCAAGTATTTAGTGAGTTTTATTTCCATTTCTCCCCTTTTTGTAGAATCAAAAAGTCTTCGCCGATGAATGTTAGTAAAAACGACGGTATAAGTGCTCCCCCTTGATGTGTACTCTCCCTTGTTCGAGGGCACCAAAGAATCGAGCTATGGTAACTTTGCTACAAAAACAAGTTAGATGAACAACACCGATGTTTCTAACACATAGCAAAGAAAGAAAAAATGCAAGATATTAACCAAAAAAATGACACTTTAAAGCATAATTCCAAAGAACATTCATTAAACATAGAAATTGTGTATACAACACAAACATACATGCATAAAATAGAGATGATATGCTTGAAGCATATTAGTACATTATACATAAAAGTTAAACTTCAAAGGTCCTAATATTCCTAAATTGCCATAAGAAACCATTGGACTTGCTTGCAAAAGGAGAAAGTTGGTCATTTATTTGAAAACAAGAGAAAGTTGCCATGTATCATGCTTAGTTGGTTGTTGGTGGAGAGTTTGGAGCGGAGGTGGTTGATGAAGGATAGTCTCGGTGGACTTGAGGTGGTGGTTGTGGTCGAGTGAGAAGAAATTCGATCCAATTGATATCTTCACTTAAGGTTAGGATTTGTTTTTGGGTAAAGATGCAACAAGGGCAACATCCAACATGATTTTTAACTTGGTCTAAGTGGAGGGTGTGAGGCAAGCATGGCTAAAAGGTTTGATAATTCTTGGAGTTGAGTAATGTCATTCATGAGCATTTCTCTACTTGGAGATGGAGGAAGCGGAGGTTGAGTTTGGTTGTCACCATGAGGTGAGGGTGGAGCTTGAGCATGAGTCATATTAGCAACATATGGATTGATGAGTGTGTGAGGAAGTGGAAGCTGTATGAGTGAGGTTTGATTAAAGTTTTGGGGTGTTATGGGAGGATGTCCAACATTAGTGTCATAAGGATCACCAAGTGGAAGTGAGTAAGATTGTAGAGAATCATGGTTTGTTTGAGTGGTAGGAGAGTTCTTTTGAGATGGTTGATTGTGAGGAGATTGTGGTTTGGATATTTGAGTAGGTAAGTTAACATCAACCACATTTGATGTGTTACAAGAGTTCAACTTCTTTCTCCAAACGGGTCTTACCAATATCTTGGCAACCCTTGAGGATTTGGGTAAAGGTTTGTGTGGTGAAGACATTGGAGAAGACAAGATGAGTTGTGGAGAATGTGTTGAGGATGAGGGTTGATTTATAGTAAGATAATGATGTAATTAAGGAAGGATGGACATTGCTTGAAAGTCAATTTAAAGGATGTTGGTGAGTTCAAGGAAATTATAGCTAAGTTTAGGTGAAAGAGGGTCAAAAAGCAGAAAAAATAGTAAAATGTCGTGTGTCAGGTGGCCGGTCCCCTTAATTGTGTGGCCGGTCCCTTTAATTTTAAGGGGACCGCCCTTTAGATTTAAGGGGGCCGCCACCTGAAAAGACCAGAAAGTCCAGGTTTTTGTTTTGTTTCAGGAAATGGTAAAAAGGTGTACTGTTTTGTGGTCATTTTGCAACAAGTCCTAGTTTTTATGGAAACTAAGACTACAATATTTAGCAAGCAAGAAAATAGGCAAGCAAAGTCCTAATTTTATTTTAAACATGATCAAGTCTAAGGGCATTTAGCAAATAATAGTATGTAGACAAGCATGTAAGAAGGAAAAATAAAGTCTTCAATAGAAACCATTTTAAACAAATAGTTTTATTATCCCTAATAGTTGTAATGCTCTTAAGATTTCTTACACTATATGTTGTAAACACATTTAAGTGAGACTTGTGTTTGCATTTATAATCCTAGTGTGTGCCTATATGTAACAAATGTGGAGCAACGATTATTTCGACTCTAAGAAAACCTAAGAAATAATTCAAGTGCTCCTTGATTTAATGTTGCTCAATCAAGATTGTCAAAATATATATTAGATTATATATTTTGGCAACAAATGCGAGATCATTACGCATGATTTGAAAAATGTTTTTGGCATATATCAACAATGTATGAAAATAAAAAAAATTTCATGTACTCCTAGTTGTGAGAAGAATTTTGTTAAAGTGTATTGGGACTTATATATATACATATATTAAGTAGAAAATCTTGAGTCTTGACCAAACCAAGGTCATGTAATTTTATATAAATTATCCTTTCGATAAGTTCTCAATTTTTAATTTTGTGCAAAATAGAATCCTAGACTCAGAAAGAAGAAGAAAAAAAATATAAAAACTCTACTGTCAGATGGCCGGTCCCCTTAAATACGTGGCCGGCCCCTTTAATTTTAAAGGGACTGCCCATCTAACAATTATATTTTCTTAATTTTTCGATTTTGGCATTTTAATTTTTGATTGTAGTTCATTGTTCTTGTTTACATTTAAGTACCTTATCAATCATTTATGGTAATGAGACTAAGTGTTCAATCAATTTGTTCCATCATTCCTAGACCTAGACGTAAGTAATTAAAAGGCTCACGTTTAAGGGGTTTAGTTAGAATATCGGCAATGTTATCTTCCGATGAAACCTTTTCTATGGAAATATTTCCTTTTTAAACATTGCCACAAAGAAAATAGTAACGAATCTCAATGTGTTTAGTACGAGAGTGTTGTATGGGATTCTTAATTAAGTTTATAGCCCATTTGTTATCACACATTATGGGTATGTCATCCAACCTAATGCCATAATGTAACACCCCCAAATTGGGTCGCAGCGGAATATGGGTCCGGGGCGTGTTACTTCATGAATCAACAACACAAGAGATATATAGAACGACCAAAAAGTCGTTTGAAAACGATACATTGGATTTAACAAAGTCATTGTTACAAAAGCCCGTAGCTTAACTTGTTCACTTAATCAAAATACAAAGATTTTCAGCCCATAACAGATAACAAAATGAAATGAGGTAAAAATCTTTAAGCCAAGACATCCAATCAAAAACCACAATGTATCCATCGCACTTGATGCTTATTGATCCCCTGAAAACATTGCCTTTAAAATGTCAAAACATAATGCTTGGTGAATTTCATAGGTTTGATAAATCATATATTGTAGGACACAAGATCTCTCAAGTGTATGATAATGCACACAGATGCAGATATATAATAATGTAAGTACGTGCTCTAAGCTCATGACCACAAAACACCAAAAACCAAAAAAACAACACTGATGCTTGACATGTATGGATGCCAAATTAATGGCCGTTTGCCCGTGGTGATGTTCTAACCCGCAACATCCTATGTTCGATATGGTATACGTTCGTTTCACTGGTGATAGCTAATCACCCGAACGGGGTTGTCAAACCCAATAGATCTATTCATAACATTCGCGCTCATAATTAACAGTTCATGATAATGGGCTCAGATTGGGTTATCGCTACTTAGGCAACATGTAATCATAATATGAAACTTAACCACTTGTGTTCAGTTGTAAAACATTGCATGTTTTTCACCCCAAAAACTTTGTAAAACAAAAGCATGTAAAACGTGGGGCTATGAACTCACCTTGAGTGAGTAATGCTAAGTGTATCACAAATAACGTGCCACGTGAATTGATCAACTGCAACCTAATTAAATTAAGGTCGTGTAAGTACTGAGTACTTAGTCTAACAACATTGAATATAATCTAAGAGTTGTTACATTGTACTATCGTTCGGGCTATCATAATTAAAGAGGTCATGACATGACGTTCGAGGAGTTAGGACACTTTAAATCGTAAATCCAACAACTCGTCGAAACGCCATCCGAAGAGGCCTCATTATGAAACTCCCTAGTAATATAGTACTTTGATAACCACATAATATTCTATATAGCTCAATCACCAACTAATGGTTTTGGTAAAATTGTGTTTAATAAGTTAAAACGTTTATGTTACGTTTTACGTTAAAACTAGCGTAACTTTCACGTTTTAAGCCCGATTTTCGCGTTTCTTATGCCCATCTTTTCGTATTACGACGGGTTATCGATATTTGACATTTTCATAAATTTTGTCCCCTGATGAACAGTAACTTTTACTGTTCATAACAGACATGGGTTTTATATAATTTGTATTTGTTGTCGTAAAACCCGTAAATGTCGTATTTTATTCGTTATAGCTCCGTTTTTAATGATTCTTTCGAGGACGTTCTCGTATTTGAAAGTTCTATATATTTATGAGGTTTACAAAAATATAACTTTCTGTCATGAATAGTAACTTTTATAAAAATAGTTTTATAAAAGTATTAATTGTCGTAAACTCGCGAAATTCATAACTCGTTCGTTATTAATTGAAAAATTACGATTCTTATCATTTTGGAATCCTAAAAATGTGTATTATTTATTAAAAATATCAACACTTGCTGTTTAAAGTTTTTATAAAAATGTTTTTATAAAAATTTATTTACGACTCCGTTTATTAACGTATAACTCGTTTTTAACGTAACTTTTTCGTTATTAATCCGTTTAACAAGTTTCTTACCTTTTCGGAATCGTCGTGAAATGTATTATCTTAGAAAAATATAAAATGGATATGTTAAATCTCGAATTTTGGACAGAATGTTTATGATAGTTTGTTAAGTCCAAATTTAAGTCTTGTTTCATTGTTTTCACTTTATGATTTTTACCACAAATCTTATATTTTATACTTATCATATATATTACATGTATATTATGTCCATAGTCCTTTTATTGTCCCTTTGTCCAAATATAACAAATCTTTTATCTTACATAATAAACCATAACTTTCATAAATAGTTCATAAATCTCTAGTTTCTATATGTAGTTACTTTTCACAAAACCATGTGTATACAAGTGTTCTCATCTTTTATACTCTTATATTAACAACCATACAACATTAACATATGTCCATAATCAACCTTAATTTGACATAAGTGTTTCTTTAACTTAAAACATATTATGAAACCATAAAAACCCTAATTATCCCATAATCATTTTCATGTTTAACCAAGAGTGTAAATTACTTGTGTGTCTATTTTAACATGATGTCATTAACATCATAAGATATAATAAAGTGTACATTATGATGACAACCAATAAAAACTCCTTTTTACATGATTAAAACCCTAAATGGTGATATAAGCTAAATAGAATAACAATATGCATAAAAAAATAAAAGTTATAAGAACATGAAAAGTTTAGGTAAACCTTATGAGGTATGATGATGATGATGAGCTAGTGCTAAACCCTTGTTTAGCCACAAAATCCAAACTTACACAAAGAAAACCCTAGCTTTCCTTAACAAAACCCTAGCTTTCTTTTTCTTGAGAAATACTTGGAAATGGTGATTCAATGGTTGGAAATACCTTAGAATGTCTTAGAATGGATGTGTATAGGAGTGTATAGGTTGAATAAAATTTTGTATGGGTTTGTCTGGGTGAGGGTATTGAGCCGTGGGCTCTATGGGCACAAAAGGGAGGTTTGTGAATTTTTTTGCTAAGTGTTTTGCTACATATGTGTTACTTGCATGCATGTAAGTATTATATAGATGTATAACTAGTCAAAAGGTGTAATAGAATTCAAAGAGACATAGCTCATGGTCTTAAGGAAGAATGTTTGGTCAAGGGAACCAAAGAAACATAGTATGGCTAGGTTTTAAATGCAAGTGATGTACATTGACCAAGTTGTGTAAATATTGCATTTTCCTAGCATACATATGCATGTATGCCGTATGTTTTGCTATAGGAGGGAGTATATGCTTTATTTTTTTATCTTTACTAGCTTACATGAATAAAATGATACTAGTTGCAACTTGTATAAATTACTTAAAGATGTGTTTACTTGCAATTACTTGCATAATGTTTCATTCCTAGAGTAAAAAGTGTAAGCATCATTTATTTAGCTAAATTTTTAATAATCTTTAGCTATTGGGTACAATCGAGGGTATTTGTTGAAGCGTTAATAAATTAACGTGCTTCCGGTTATGCTTAAACGTACATTTATCGCGAAACGTATTTAAGTTACGTAACCAATAAAATATATGAACAACGACCATAATTATTATCAAAATAATTATTTAACACATGATTTATGTAAACGCTTGATGATTTAATGCCCGTTTCATTAGAATCGCTAATTTTTGGCGGTACGCGATCTAAACTAACCATATTTACAATCTCAGCTAACTGTACAATACAAAGGTACATTGCGGATTTGTTGACATCGTCAATGACTTGAAAACACAAGGTGTTATAACTATGCTCTCACTGTAAGTCATGTAGTCTCTACTACATTTGTTGAACAGTTTTGGATGTCTGCTAAATCTAAAATAATCAACAATGTTAGGTATATTACTTCCAAAGTAGCTGGCAAGCCTATGAATATCTCAGAGGAATCAATAAGAAGTGATCTTCTTTTAGATGATGCTGATGGGATAGATTCTTTGCATAATCAGGCTATATTTGATACTATTTAGCTAATGGGGTATGAGGGGGACCTAACTGTTTTAACTTTTAACAAAGCCCTATTTTCACCCTAGTGGAGATTTCTTTTTCATACTATGAATCACTGCATTAGTTCTAAAAGTACTTATTGGGATCAAATTCCTACTAATATTTCCACAGCAGTGATTTGCTTAGCCACTAATCAAAAATATAATTTTTCTAAATTAATTTTTAATGGTATGATGAGACACTTGGATGCAAAGAAAAAGTTTGTTATGTATCCAAGATTTATTTCAGTCTTTTTGGATAAACAGCTAAAGAATGTGCATGTGCCTTTAGACCACTTTCCTATTAATGCTTTAACTAGTAAAGTTTTCTCTTTTATGGTTAAAAAAGGGAAACATTTTTTAGGGAATGTCACACTTTTGTTTGAATCTATGTTGGTTCAACCAACTGAGGATGAGGGTGAAGCTTTAGAAAGACAATCTGAACCTCAACCCACACCCTCTTCTCCTCACCCAAGTGCAGACCAACATGAGACACAGCCTGACCCATCTCCCAGACCTTCACCTACTATTCCTATTCCTGATTCCATTCTAGAGGGTTCTGGCGGGAATCATGGAGGTCAGTCATCCAGTGATAGATCCCTATCAGGAAATAAGGATGGCCTGACACTCCAAAGTGTATATGATCTTTGTGTGTCTTTATGTAAACAGGTCACAGATCAAGCCAAAGAAATTAAACACTTGAAGGCACAGATCAAGAAGCTTAAGAAGAAAGCCAAACCTGTTATCACACATCACAAAGCTTGGATGAAGAGTGTATCCATGAAGCAAAGATTGGCAGGAAAGAAATCATTGAAGAAAAAGTGGATGCAAAAGGAGTCTGTATCCAAACAGGGGAGGAAATCTGCCAAATCTACTCCAACTGCACACACAGATCAAGTTTTTGATGATGTGGATGTTAATGATGCAATGGATTATATGGAGACAGATGCTTACATGCAAAAGGGAGTTAGTACTGAAGATCAAGTTAGTACCGTCAAGCCAGATGAAGGTACTGACAAGCCAAAAGTTAGTACTGACAAGCCTGAAGTTAGTACCGCTAAGCCAAAAGAAGTAGAAGTTAGTACCGACAAGCTTGATGAAGGTACTGCTGAGCCAAAAGATGGAACTTCAGATGAAAGTACTGCTCCTACAACTGTTTTCAGAGATGATGAGACCATTGCTGAGTTTTTGGTATCTATGAGCCAAAATAAGGCTAAACAAAAAGGTGTTGAGATCAAAGATGCTGAAGATTCAGATAGACCAAGGGCTACATCAACAAGATCAGTACTTACATTGAAGCCTCTTCCTAAAATTGATCCTAAAGACAAAGGCAAGAAAGTACTTGAGGAAGAAGCTGAGTCAGATGCTGAGTCAGAGGGAGTTGATGAAGCTGAAAGAAAGTTTGATCAGCTTGCTAAGGATGAAGAAATAGCCAGAAAGGTGCAAGAGGATTGGGAAGCAGAAGAGGAAATGAAAAAGTTAGCTGAGGAAGAAGCTACAAAGGCTGCTCTTATACAAGATTTTGATGATATTCAGGCTAGAATTGAAGCTGATAGACTTCTAGCTGCAAGGCTTCAAGAGGAAGAGAGAGAAACGTTTACAGTTGAAGAGAGAGCCAAATTTCTTTATGATACTATTGCTGCTCAAAGGAGGTTCCTTGCTCAACAAAGAGCTGCTGCAATCAGAAGCAGACCACCAACAAGAACTCAGCTAAGAAACCAAATGATGACCTATCTGAAGCATGTAGGAGGAAAGAAGCATGCTGATTTGAAGAACAAGAACTTTGAAGAAATACAAGTTCTGTATAAAGAGGTTAAAAGGTCTGATAAAAACTTTATTGCTATTGGTTCTGCTGAGGATGAGAGACAGATTAAGGAGATGAATGAAGAATCTAAAGACCCTAAAAAGAAGAGATTAAAGAAGAGGGTTGTCAATGAAACTCCAAGGGAAGAAGACACAGCAAAGGTACCTGCTGAACAAGAAGTGACAGAGCAGGGTACAAAGAAAAGAAAAAGTGGTCATGTGAAGATGATTGCTAGGAAAAGGCCAAGACCACAGCCAGATGATGATAGTGATGATGAACACAGAAAATGTCTAAGGATTGTTACATTTGATAGTACCATAGATAGTGAGATTATGGAGACCAAATCTTTTGTATCTAAGTTGCACAAGGTTTCATCACCAGATGGGGATTACCATGTTGTCTACAGAGTTAATGGGCACTTCAGGGCATTTAACTATCTAATGGAGGTACTACATATTTTTGATAGGCAGGATTTGTTTCATTTATATGATTTGGTGATGAAGCAGTACTCAGAAATCACACCAGAAGGTATTGAGTTGATTCTTTGGGGAGACTTGAAGATTATGATGGAATCCTCAACAGAAGAAAATGATCAAGGTGATTTCTAGAACAATCAACAAGATTGGGAGATTGTTAGTTGGAGACTGTATGAAGCTTGTGGAGTTTGCATACTAGAGCTTAAGGACGGGACAATCATCTACATGCTAGTTGAAAGAAGGTACCCTCTCTCCAAGGAATTGCTGCAAAGAATGCTTGATTTGGGATTGGAGGTTGAAGAGGAAAGTACTGCTGCACTACATTTGGTAAGATTCATTAAGCAGTAGCTTAATGAAGAGTAATGTTGGGAATGGAAGTGAGAAGGGTTTGGGTATTGGCTAACCACTACACAACAAATGGTCGTCAATTCACCATGTCTAACAGACATCAAGAATTGACTAGTCTAAAAGCAAACGGCTTCTGGTAAAGACTTATCAAATCCGTTTATGGTTGATAATTTACCAAAAATTATATGGTTCTCAACTCACCTTACTTCACAGTAAGAGTTGGCTAGTCCAGGATCAAACAGTTCCTGGTAAAGACTAATCAAATCTGTTGATAGTTGATAGTTTGCTAAAAACTATATGGTTATCAGTGCACCATGTTATGACAATGAAGCATTGACTAGTCCAAAAGCAAATGGCTTTTGGTAAAGACAAATCAAATCCGTTGATAGTTGATAGTTTACTCAAAACTATAATGTTATCAATTCACCTTGTTGTTTACAATGAAGAATTGGCTATCTAGAGCAAACGGCTACTGGTAAAGGAATATCAAATCCGTTAATGGCTTGTAGTTTGCCAAAAACTACAAAGCCAACTTAGTTGGATGTTGTTGTGTTGCTGAGAAGATATGTTGCTGATAAAAATAGATAGCTGAAGATGTCAAAATTATCAAAGATCAGATCAAGATTTGACAGAGTGTTTGGATACATCTTCCTGGTCTACAAGATGTTACAAGACTAAAGAAACATGAAGTAAACAATTCAACAATCGATGTTTTAGGGGAGGATTGTTGGAATTATCATTCCTGACTTTGGTAACCCGTTAGTCTATTTAGTTAGTACCAGCTAGTTGTAAATTGGATACTGACATAACAAAATGTTTAGTACTGATCAGATAGTTATTACGTTAGGTATAAAATAGTTATTACCTCGGTTTTATGAGATATGCATGAGATATCTTAGGAAAGGATATGCATGATCTTTATACGCGTTTTGTAAAGCCCATTAGGGTTTCCTTAGTCTATAAAAGGAACCCTAGGCATAGTTAGTAGATATAGTTCTACACAGATCAATAGAGTTCTATTAGCAATCATAGTCTTTGTAATCTGTAACCTAAGCAGATTCAAGTGATAATATAAAGTTCTTTTGTGATTCTTAATATTGTTCTTCTTAGCATTATTGATTAGTTTCCGCATAATCAATAGTGTTCAAATCAGTGTTTCATTATTGTTGCTTTAGAATTATCTAAGGGAACAAACCCTTTACAAGCTAAAGGTTAAGATCTATTCAGTAAACGATCCAACATATACCCTTAGTCTCTTTAAGGCATATGTAATCTCATGATTAGCTCTACTTTCACCATATACCCTTAGGCTCTTTAAGGTATAAGTAAAGCAATTATTCATATGATATATATAGTATGCCAAATTTCGAATCCCGATGTGTACCTATCTTGATTACATCGTGTTTCAAGCTAGTGGGAATTCACTAAAGATTAAGTTGAACCGGACAACCTTATTTATTAAACATTATTAATATACAAGTGAAACAAACTAATGGGAGAAAAAGCCACAATTAATACTTATAAGCTCTAAAGAAAACCAACTATTCCACGCTTAATATCATGACTTATACTTGACTCTATCATTTCTCGTTCTTCGCAATTTAAAATCTCTAAGAAAGAGACTTGCGAATGCTTAGCCTAGCGAATTAAGATCGGCACTTTAACAAGTCACATAGACTGGCAACAATCTTAATTCTAATAAATCGAGTTCGGCATAATGGATAAGCCTACATAAGACTAGCAACAAACTTGATTTAAATATGTTAAGGAAAAAGCTAAGGTATAAAACCGGTCGGATCAAAATTTATTTCTCGTTCTCACCTTTATTTATGTCACAACACTTATTTCATCACTTTATTCCAACATTTATCACTTTTTTCACTTTATCATGCACAATTTTTTTTTAATTTTTGCTATTTTCACATAAATCACATATTTTTGGTGCAAAAACGGGTTATGTGAGAACAACGGTTGCTGGTATAATCAAATCGACAGATTCCCCCCCATACTAGAACTACACATTGTCCTCAATGTAAGATTCCCCTATACTAATTTCAATGCATAATCTTGATATAAAGGGGTCTCTACGCAAATCTAAAGCCGTTTATTAAGTATGCTAATAGATAAACGTTAGTCGATAAAATTTAGGATATCAGATTCCCAAAATAAGCATGCAAAGGATTGAAGATCGAGTGGACGATGGACAAAACCACGAGCACGAGAGTCTTCAAAATTCGGGCAATCCTGGACAAGCATCACAAAACACGAAACACGAGAAAGGAAGAGGAGAGCCTCCTCACATCACACTTATTTATAAATAGAAAATGAAAAGATAGAAACACGGGTTGCCTCCCGAGAAGTGCTTGTTTTTGTGCGAGTCTCTAGCTTGACTCTCCCCGAATTCCTTTGTCCTTGGGGCAGAAACAGATTAATGGAAAAATTGTCATCAGATTCTCGCATGCCATCGGCTCTAATTAATAGAAACTATAAGCGGAGATGCCGGGGTTAAAAATGGTGTCCTCACTCCCGAAGGAGAGAAGAAAAGGAGATTCTACTGGATAGGTGAAATAAGGAAGAAAAAGTCGGATAACATATGTGAGGAAAAGATAAAAGCGATCCACAAGGGTGGGTAAAACATTAGGCACATGAACATAAAGTTCTCTTGTCAAATTATCAGAAATATCTTCCACCACAACTCTAGTTAACTCTCCCTGATCAGGATCAATCTCAAAATGAAACGAATCATACTCGGGAAGAGAAATATCAGCATAAATAGTGGTACTGCCACTATTCTTCTCTTCAATATTAAATCTAAAAGTCTCAAGCTCAGGTAAAGAGAGAAATGTCTCAGTTTTTTTCCAAAAAAAGTCACTATCCTTAACGGGGATAGGAAATGAAGAGGAAGACTTGAGCACAAAATCAGGAGTGGGGTTGTCATTCAAAGATTTGATCTTAGCAATAAGGAGATTGATATTCCGTAATTTCTCACGAAGAATATCGTCCTTGATTGTTAGAAGAATATCAGTATCAATCTCTCCATCTTCAGTGTCAAAATCCTTCACCTCCTCTAAGCTGACGAGCTCAGAATCGGGAGGTGATGCCTCAACATAACCGATATCCTCAAAAGAATCGTCATCACTCGAAGTATCATCATAAAATAATTGGTCATCGAGACGAATATCTTCTTTTGGATCAAAATCAGCTTCATGAATTCCCGGTGGAATTTGATTGATGGGAGCGAGTTCATCGGCGAACTCCTCAAGAAGAGAGTCGATCTTAAGAGAATAAACAATTGGAGTGTCACGATTAAGCAAAGATTCTATAAGATCAGACTCGGCATCAAAGTGTTTTTTATCACAAGAAGGCACATCACATATATTATCAAAAATACCCTCGGACTCACTTGGGATTGGGACAAGGTCCTTAACACTAGACTTTATTACTTCGTCCGATTCTGTTTCTGGAATAGTGTTAAGATGCTCGTCCCCCATACTTAGAGAGTTATCGGGTTCCTCGGTTGGTAAGTCGGGTGTGATTGCTTTAGACGATCTCTCTAGATATTCCCTATATTGAATAGTGTATTCTTCATCATCATTGTCAATAATAGGAAAATTCTAATATGGAGTAAAACTTTGAGCTGCCTGCTCCTCCTGCTCTTTCTGAACTGCCAGATTAGCCGCTTGCTCACGTTCAATACGCTTTTCTTCACGTTTTTTCAAAATTTCAGCAATAGTTTGTGAATCATTATAAAGTTGAAGTAGCAATTCCGGCAAACTCCTTGGTTTAATTTGCTTTTCGTCCCAAACTTGAATTAATTTGAGAATTCTTTCCTTAGCCAACAATACTCTTATACTCATTTCTTCATGAGGAAAAATATTGCTATTAAAAAGGGTTCGATTATTTTTAATTAGTCTTGCCATATCTAGTAACATATCCTTATTCGATCTCCGAGGAAGTTGATGAGTGACGGAAAATTGCGGGGTTTGATCAAAACCAGAATAGTCAAAATTATGCTCAAAGTGGTTTTGATTCATCGGTTGACATTGAAAACTTTCATGAGGACCCCCATAATTACAACAATGAAAACTCGATGAATTATGTGAATAATAATTATCATTATAGTTTTGATTGTAACACGGTTCCTGCTCATAGACAAACAAGAATTATGGTGGACAATCATAACCATAATGAGAATTGTTTCCGCATAACTCGCACAAGTATGTCTCGTACTGGGGGTGTGGAGGTGGGTAAGAAAAATTGGGTGTTTCATCTTTTAAAATAGGCTCGGGATTATTGACAAATTTGTCTCCAAAACTTACATTTGTACAATGCCGACAATTTCCACCGTTAAACGGACCTCCACACCACGAGCATTTTGAAAACCAAGACATGTCGGAGAATTATCGGATAAGAAAGTTAAAAAGATAAGAATTAAATGAATAAGAGGATAATGAAGAATATTTATAGATTTTTCAAATAATACATAAGAAAAAGAAATAATAAGAAAGTAAAATATTTTTGGATTTTTATGGTTTTATAATAAAAAGAAAATATTCACAATTAAAAACAATAACTTCAAGAGGAAGGGTCTTCAAAACACTAATCTTCAAACAAAACGCGATAATCGTACACACCTCCCCGGCAGCGGCGCCAAAAATTTGATGTGTCCAAACATACTCTATATATATAAGTATATAAGTATATAAGGATGTAAACAATTATAGAATAGTAGTATTTCCGTCGGGTTCTAGAAATTCAAACTTTTAACCAAAGTTATTTCTAAAAACCTCCCGGGTCGTTTTTCCTCGGCGAAGCGTGAATTGAGAATTGGTTAGGTTCGTGATCGCGTGATTTTGAATGGTTTAAAAGATTTTTGATTTAGATTTCTAAATCCTACTAAATGTAAATGACAAGTAAATAAATGCACGAAAACAAGTAAGCAAGTAACGACAATTAAACACGTAAGCATAAAAACGTAAACGAGAATTAAAAACGCGACATTTAAGCAAGTACATCAAATTTAAGCCCTACGAACGCAAATTTAATTTTAATAAATCCTAAATGACTAAAAATAATTTTCAGAAAAAGAATTATATTTTTTTGCTTTTTAATTTATTTATTATGAATTAAAAACTATTTTAATCTAGAAAATTAATTAAAAATACTTAACTTATTCTAAAAATTCTAGAAAAATTATGAAAAATGTTTGTTATTGATTAGAATCTATAAAAATTACAAACAAGAAAATATGTAGAAGAAATAAGCAGAAAATAAGCAAGGTAGCACGAATAAGCAAAATAGGGAAAGAGGGTTATATATTAAATGGTGCAATGTAAGAAATGAAAAAGACCGCAGGGCAGATAGCATTGAGTGTGTGTTGTGGGACGTTGGTGTATGAAGGGAGATGTCACGGGTTCGATACCTGTGGCTAATTTTTTTTTTTGGAAAAACAATTTTTTTTCATTTTAGATTTTTGAAAAAGCTAGATAACATGACAATAAACAAATTTAATAAAAAGAACTAATTTTGAAACTTAATAATAAACTCAGAATAAGCAAATGAAACTAGCAGATTTCCTTTTTAAGCTTTTATGAAAAATGGAAAGATCAGTTTTAACATTTAGGACAAAATAAGCAACAAGGAACCTAATAAGCTAGAAGCCAACCTTATCCTAGACTAAATAAGCAAAAGTGACAAGGATTGACTAAAAGAGTGAGCTTAAAAGCTCTTAAAAGATAAAAGCTTATTAGACTCAAACTAGCAGTTTAAAAAGGACAAATGCTCAACTTTGCGTTTAATTTCAGAACAAATAAGCACTTGTAAAAAGGTTTGAACTAAAAACTGATTAACTTTAGCTTCTAAAGAACACATAAAAAGAAGATTTAAGAGATTTGGATAAGAAATAAGCTAGAAAATAGTCTTGGAAAAGTGATAGTTAAACAGCATACGCTGAATTTTTTGGATTTTCTATAAAAACTTGCAGATCAGTATAAGACAAAATAAGCTAAGAAGTAGATTAAGAACTCAAAATAGATTTACTAATAGACATACTAAACTAAATTGAAACAAAAATTGAGCTAACTTAACTAGAAATAAGCTAGAAATTAAAATTTGAAAAGGAGACAGATTGACTATGTTTTTGGCTTTTTGGTTTTGAAAGACAAAATAAGCAAATGTAGACCTAACTTAAAGCTTGCTAATGAAGTTTACAACTGAAAGTAAGCCAAAACAGATTAAGCTCAATGTCCTAAGAGCTTAATTACTCAAAATCAAACCTTAATTCATACTGTCACTTATCTAATTTAGCAAATGAAAATTGCACTTTTTTTGCTTTTAAAATAACTATGACAGAATGAGATTAAGGCTTAAGACAAATGCACTCTATTCAAATTTTATTCTACTGCATTTTAAGACTTCTAACAAGCATGAAATTAATACTAATAAGCACCTAGACAAGTTCTAATCAAATAAGCTGAGTTACCACACTAGCAGGCCACATATTCAAATCGTAGCTACAACAATCCTAAGTTTTGAGATTTAACTTTTAAAAACTTAAAAATACTAACTATTAGACTAATTTGATGCTAGCTAAAACTGACTTATGAACCAAAAATAATTTTCATCCTATTTTGACCCAATTTGAGTCTTATGCCAAACACTCCTTTAAGAATTGGAATTTGCATTTTTAAACTACAAAAGCTGATTTAAACTAAGATAAGTAGAAATAGATATATCAAAAGGAAAGTAACAGGTAAATAAGCATTGACTAACAAGAATTAAGCACAAATAAGCTAATAAATAAGCAAAGCAGATTTAAGCTAATAAAGAAGAGAAAATGAAGTGTACCTTAATCCCTTGCTCAAAACATGGGTAATAAAACCCTATTAAGCTCTAACCTACCCAGCTTATTAAATAAGCAATCTAAAAAACCATAAGCTCTTCCAAGGCTAGCTTATCTTCCAAAAGCTTAAGTTTCATTACTATACAAGACAAGGTGTAATTTACTAAACCAGAGGTTCAATAGCTTATACAAGCTTATTTGAACTTTTAATAAGAATATGAGACTGATACGAGCTTATTGACAGTTTATTTAATCATTTGGAAGCATATTTAAAACATAGGAGTAAATTTAAAGGTAAATAACAAGAATTTGAATGAAACTTTAAATTTTATTAAACCAAATGAGTTACAATACTTTTAAAGCTGAAATTACAATGAAAACATAAAAATAAGCTAGTGAATAAGCTAATCTACGCTACCTACTCCTAGTCCTAGATGCCTCTAACTGTGTGAAATCCTCTTCTATTTATAGAGAGGTGATGAAGCTTCTGGCCCTTTTGGAGCATCCCATTGCTTTTAATCTCAGTCCTTCAATCCATACTGCCTCAAATCCTTTCATCTTGGCCATTGATTTGTGTGTACGTAACATCCACCAATCATTTGCTTGGGGATCGCCAACGTGGCAGTGATGTGTCAGGGTCATGCGTTAAGCGTGGTCTTTTAGAAGCAAGGGGTGAGGGCGGGCAAAGGATTTGATTGAGTGAAATCTTTTAACCGTACCCTGTGTAAATTCGTTGCAATATGTAAAATGAGAGGGAGGAGAAAGGGATAAACAGTGTTTTGATTTGGGGCGTTGACCCGTTTTTTTACAAGTTTAACTTGGGTAAAAGATTGGGCTTGGGTTATGAGTTGGGCCAGTTTTAGGTTTAAATGTTTAATGGATTTAATAGGAGTTATATTTGAGGACTATTGGGGTAATGGAAAGGACTAACGGAGTATTTTGGTTTGGACTGATGGTGTTAGTCCCCAAGGACTAATTGTGTAATAGTTTTAGGGATTTTTAGGGTTAAAGGATTAACTGGATTGGATTTAGTTAAGACTCAAGATAAATTCGCCTTCGGCTTCGATTTCTTGTACTCATTCCATTCTCGTGCTCGGTTTCGTTCGTTTTGCCTTGTTTTTGTCCTTTTTGATGAATATCCATACCTGCAAGACATAAATCACAAAATATACAAATACAATGCATTTATATCTGTTTTTTTGTCATTTTTGGTCTTTTTAGCTCGTTTAATTAGGAAAAAGGTATGTGTAAATAAGCACATACCATGCCACAATGCGATCAAATAATTCTCCACCTTCACATATTTCCATCACAATATTGACCGCGTCGTTATCTTCTTAAGTGTCTCTGAATGTCACAATATTCGGGTATTTTGGCAAATGTCTCATAATCTCAACTTATCTTCGCACACCGTCGCTATCTACACCAGTTCTAAGTTTCCTCTTTGATATTGATTTGCAGGCGAATTTTTGGCCAGAGCTTATATGGCGTGACAAAACTACGTTACTCCCCAAATTCTCCCCTGCCTAGCTCGCGACCAATTTTGTAATGCTATGTGATGTTATGGCATGTAGGGTCTGCTAATACAATGAGATTGTTTTCACCATTTTGAGATTGAAACACCCTTTCGTATCACATCATAGTAAGGTCACATATGAACACTTAATAAATTGTGAAAATCTATGACGGTATTTGATGACATCAAATAACGTCTATTTTATAGCATCATTTATCCCATGTTATTAACCCATTTTGTATAGTTATTGCAAAGAATTGTTACTTAATCGTTTATATTTGAGAATTGCAGTAATTATGAAGTAATTGGTGAAAGTTAGCAAAAGGCGCGCATTCTGGAGCTTAAATGAAGATATTTTGAAGATTACTATTCTGAAGACCAATACGCTGTATCCATCAAGGAAGATACGGCGTATCCGTGCCTGCACTCACCAAAGACCACAGAGGATTAAAGCTCAATACGCCGTATCCAGAGAAGCTCAATACGCCGTATTCAAGAAATAGTATGTGAATATTCTAGAAGATATCAAGCGTGGTCCCTACTCCAAGAAATCCCCAATACGCCGTATCTAATACTTGGATACGCCGTATCGAACCGACTTCCAGACCTTATAAATAGAAAACTCAAAAATGAGTTTTAAGTGTGCTAAATTATATTCTCGATACCTAAACCATAAAAGTCGATTTTCAGAGGAGAAAAAGAGCAGAAGAGGTCGAGCAACGTTATCAATTCCATATGAGACATCGTGTAATTCCATATACTTTAGTAATCGTTCAATTTTTGGTATCATTCGTTAACTCGGTTAGTTTACCTTGGCTAAATAATTACTCTTGTATTTATTATTAGGGGTGAGCAGAAGAAACCGAAAAAACCGAAACCGAACCGAAAACCGAAAAAACCGAACCGAAAAAACCGACCGAAACTAGAAACCGATGGTTCGGTTTTTAATTTTTCAAAAACCGAAAAATTTCGGTTCGGTTTCGGTTTTTGTTCAAAAACCGAACCGTAAAAACCGAACCGAACCGAACCAAACCAGTTTTATAATAATATATAATTAATATAATATAAATAAATAAATGATAACTAAAAATTTTAAATTTATATTTATTTTATGGATGAAATTATTATAATATATATTATCTTAATGTTTATATATATGTTTGTCGTGTACGTGTGTTTACTTGACAATATGTCGTTACAATGACAATGATCATACTATGTGTATTTTCACATGCATGTGTGTGTCTCTCATTTATATGTGTATAATTGTAAAAATTTGTGTAAACATTATTAGGCTCATATTGACAAAAAAAATTTTAAAAAATAACCAATTTTCTACGTAAAACAAGTTTATTAATATAAATTAGCAAAAACCAAATTTAAACGGTTTGAAACCGAAAAACCGAACCGCAAAAACCGAGAAACCGAAAAAACCGAACCGCCAAAAACCGAGCGGTTTCGGTTTTTGGTTTTATAAAAACCGAATATTTTGGTTCGGTTTCGGTTTTAGCCAAAAACCGACCCAAACCGAACCGTGCACACCCCTAATACTACCAAACAAAAACAATGATAATCATATATTTAATCTCATACCACCCTCTTATCAAATTCATATCAATTGTTTATCTTGATTTCTTGATTTATCGTTGAATGCTTGTTTATGTTTATCATTTTATACTTGTTTACACGCTTTTGTATGCGACCTATCATTCAACTGGATCTAGTGATACGGACCAAGTAGATCTAGAGTCTGGGATAGCTCTCCATATAGTAATTTATACATCTAGAATAATAGTTACACAAATATTGTCCTTTTAAGTCTGTGTCTAAGATACGCTTCGGGCTTAACTAGTTAATTGGATATTGTCGATGGTTTATTGATTGTGTTGACTAGCAGGTGACCTAGATAATTCAACAAGTAACGTTCTGATTCCATTGAATAGTTGGACAAGTGGACTACTAGTGTATAAATTGCCATTAAGCGGTAAGTGGGTAAAGTCTCTATGAGCTAGGGTTTAACAAGATCACCATTGCATTAATCCCTAAGATAGATTATAATCAGCAAATAAGCATGCTTTATGCGGATGCTTTAATTGTGACAGAATTAATGTGTCTAGGTCTTAGGATGATGTAACGCCTAAGTCTTAAGAATGATATGCCACCTCGAGAGAAGAAATCATTGCACTTAATAAACAAACCAACTTTCTAATCGGATTAATAATGGTTAATACAATTTTCTTATATTCGGCTTGACCGCTCTTTGATCTTCTGTTAATTAGCTTGCGTGGGTTAAAGTGCCTTGAATTGATTATAGTCACCAACCAAAATCGTGCCAGTCTCTCAGGCTGAAACCCCCTTTTCCCGTTAGAATTAGGAACTAGGACTGACATAGGTTTAGAATAAGATAGAATTAACATAGATTAGATAACCAAGATATTAATTGAATTGATAGATTTAACCTCACTTCAAGTGTTCGACACCCTACTTACCACGAAACTACCACCGATCGGGTACACTGCCCGTTAAAGTGTTGTTTTTGGTTAAGTCGGCAAAATATAAATTTAAAACTTGAACTATCATAAATAAACACCACATAACGACACATTAGTATTGTTCGCATTGATGCCTCTTGGCGTCTCACCATCACCAACGAAGTGCTTGGCGTAAGCTGCAACCTTATCTCTGTGAAACAAAACAATTATACATAATGGAATTAATACAATAGGTTAGTGCTTGATTGTTTATTCAAACAAATGTTAATATATGCTAGAGGGAATTTAGTTTGCTTCTTACAAAAAAAGATGAGTAAATCATAGTTACTTACGATCCACCAACAAAAGGAATGCCTTTTCGAGCATTATTAGGAAGGTCGCCTTGAATTCTGGTATCATCTCAGTCATTGCTTGAACGATATTGGGATCTTTACTAAAACTTTCATAGCAACGTCCCCATCTTGGATCTCTACATACCTAAAAAATTAAAATAATAAAAATTAGTTAAAAATATCATTGACACACTGACTCGCTAGAGCTCAATATGCAAAGAACGAACATCACATAGATTGGAGTGAAATATAGGCCAATTAACTATGACATAGGGGGAGGTGGAAAAAACGTGTCTATCTAACTTATTAAGATCATAATTATAACATATAGTAATATATTATAATCTAAAAAGGATTAATGGCGCAGCTTGTTCCCCGTTTTCCTTCCACCACTATGTAAATTCTTATTAAATACTATAAATATATAGTTTAATTGATGAATTATCACAAACACTCTAGCTGCCTGTTTCAGAAGTGTAAGTGTGTAATCGAATGAAATCATCATTTATGATTCTAATAGACAAGACTTTGTAGTAATATATTATTAACAAAAAAATAGATAAGAGATGCAAAATTGATATTTGGTAGTAGGGAAAGCACACAGGTTCCTATCTGATCAATAACATAACCTAGGTTGGATGGCTAGATGAAGTGCTAATGAAACAATAAGTATTACATGTTGGTTTAGTTACCTCATGTCGTTGTACACATCATCAAAAATATGCACACCATTAATAAGGGATAACTTGATTAATCAGATTGAAAACAATAATACAAAGGATTACATACCTTATAAACAAATGTACAAAAACATGTAGCGCATCTGTGGTGTTAAACCTAACTTGTGATATTAGGGTGTAAGAACAAAAACATAATGAAAATCAACCGCGAGTACACCAACCAGCTATATCAAAACATACATAAATTAATATCTATAATACCAAATAAAGTTAACATGATATATATGTCGAGATACCATTAAAAATATACGGTAAATGAATGATATTAGGTTTTGTGGTGATCAAGAAGATGGTTTTGAGTAGTAGGGTTTGTATGTATTAGAGTTTTTTTTTTGATTAAAAAGTCACGTGGATTTGAATGAATATATCAAAGCTAATTATGAAGTATGTCTTGAAATTTATTTTTGAAAATCAAATGTGTACATGTCATCGTTGAGGTGGCATCCAGTTACTAAATCATATTTATACACTCATAGTTAGCCTCATATATATGTTATAGATATATATAATATATATTTATATGAATTCGGTTTTCGGTTCAGATTGCCAAACCCATATCCAACCCGAGAACCGAATTAGTAGTTCGGTTCAGTTTGGTTTTAGCAAATTTGGTTTGATTATTTTCGATTTTGATTTTTGGGTTTTTTGGTTTTTTTCGGTTTTTCTGCTCACCCCTACAATATACACGAATATTCATTTGTTTCAATTCAATGACAACCTTTGAGCTATTAAAAAACCTATGGTTATGCAAATACTACTAAAAATCACTTAAAGCTATTGATAAATGATAAACACTATTAAAATTCTTATTAAACTGGGAATAACTTCTTGAATCTCAATTCAAGAAGATTAAAAAATCAACAATTACAAAACAGATCTCAAACACAAATCAGTTACCGCTGCTACTCAGGTGTAACTCTATTATCTACTTGATAATAGTCTTCCAAAAAATAAATCACAACTGAGATCAAGATGATCAACTTTTATAATTTTTCTAGAGAGAGAATTAGGGTTTCATAGAGAGAGAGAGAATGAATCAAAAGTATGAGAAAGAGAGATGAGATCCAGCTTTTATAGAAGCTTTACTATCCAACTAGCCAGCTTTAGCCCCTTAAGAATCCAGCTCTTTCCATTCAGCTCCAAACTTAATTATAACTGAAAACAAGAATTAACAAAGACAAAATTAGTCCTTGTAGTTTAGTTCCAGGTTAAGGTTAAATTTTAACATCCTCCCTTAACTTTAATCTGGAACACATCATTCAAACCCAAATTTAAAATTAAGTTTTCATGCTGATTTTTATCAGGTCATTTAGTAAAAATATCTGCAGGTTGAATTGCAGTATTAATCTTTTGAGTTTCAATAACTCCTGATAAAAATTTTCCCTCACAAAGTGAAGATCAATTTCTAAATGTTTTGTTCTCTCATAAAAAACAGTATTAGCTACAATTTTAATTGCAGCTTGACTGTCACAAAATAGTTTAACAGGTAAAACTTGATCCCATTCAAGATCTCTCAGGATTTTCAAAATCCAAGTAACTTCAGAAGTCACAGATACCATAGCCCTATATTCTGCTTCTGTAGAGGACTTAGAAAGAGTATTCTGTTTCTTGCTTTTCCATGAAACCAAAGACCCATTCAACTTAATACAAAAACATGTAACAGATTTTCTTGTAACAAGGCATTTATCCCAGTCAGCATCCACAAAAGCTTCAAGAGACGTTTTGGGTTGCTTGACTATATGAATTCCTTTTCCATGATTTCCTTTTAAGTACCTTAAAACTATCAAGGCAATCTTAACATGAGATCTTAAAGGATTATGCATAAAATGACTCAAACAATGAACTGAATATAAAATATCAGGTCTTGTATGAGTCAAGTAAATCAACTTCCCAATAAGTTTTTGATACTCAGTGACATTATCCAACACTTTATCCACATCAGTAAGTTCATTTGTTATAGATAAATTTTGCTCCAAAGGAGTAGTAGAAGGCTTACAAGCTAAAAGCTTAAATTCACTTAACAAATCTAAGCATTATTTCCTTTGAAACAAACAAAGACCTTGATCAGTTTCAACAACCTCAATTCCTAAAAAATACTTGAGTTTACCCAAATCCTTGATTTGAAACTGAGTTCTTAAAAAATCTTTAAACTTTTGAATTTCAACAATATTGTTCCCAATGACAATAATATCATTAACATACATAAGCAAAGAAATAAAATTTCCATTCTCAGATTTGGTAAAAAGAGAATAGTCACTTTTGCTTTGCTTAAAACCATTTTCTGTCATAGTTTGTGTTAACTTGGCATTCCATTGTCTGGGTGCTTGTTTTAAACCATAAAGAGAATTTTTCAATTTGCAAACCCTTTTATCATCAGGACTATAAAAACCCTCAAGCAAAGTCATATAAACAGTTTCATACAACTCACCATATAGAAAGGCATTATTAATGCCTAGTTGTTATAAGGTCCAATTATTTTACACAGCAAGATTAATCACACATCTAACAGTAACAATTTTCACCACATGAGAAAAAGTTTCATCAAAGTCAATACCCTCTTTTTGATTATAACCTTTGACAACATATCTTGCTTTATACCTCTTAATTTCTCCATTAGACCTATATTTAATCCTAAATACCCACTTCCTACCTATGGATTTTCTACCCTTAGGTAAGTCAGTAATATCCCAAGTGTCATTTCTATATAAAGCATCCATTTCTTTATTCATTGCCTCAACCCAGTGCTGATACTTACAAGCTTCCCAATAGTTTTTTGGTTCAAAAGCTTTATTTAGTTTAGTGACAAAACAAAAATTGTGAGATTAGAATAACCTACATATCTTTCAAGACCATACTTAACCTTTGAATCAACAACATATTCATTATATTTGTTTGGAAAAACAGATGATCTCTCGTACCTTCTTAAAGGTTGAGTATCAAGATTTTGAACATGTTCTATGTTTAGAGTATCAAGAATATCATCCTCAGATAGTGCAATATTAGGATCAAATGTTGCAGCCATATCATATTCATTAGTAGAACTATTGGAACTTTGAGGATGCCCCCAATTCATCCTCAAAATGGTCAATTGTTGGACTGCTAAAGTGAATAGAGTTTCTACCATCATCCTGACCATGAGCACTTATATCTTTTTTTGAAAGAAGAATATCCAATTAAAACACATCCTGACCATGAGCAAAGACATCCAAAAACCCTTAAATGATTTAAAGAAGGTTTTTTCTTAAAAAAAAGCTCATAAGGAGACTTTCCTTTCAGCAATGAACTGGGCAACCTGTTAATCAAATAACAAGCAGTAAGAACGCACTCAGTTCACAAGTTAAAATGGATTCCCCCCTGAAATAGAAGGGATCTGGCAACATTAAGCAGATGCCTATGTTTCCTCTCCATAATCCCATTCTATTGAGGAGCATAATAACAAGATGTTTGATATATTATGCCACTATTTTTACAAAAACCATTAAGTTTGTGATTAACAAATTCAGTTCCATTGTCACTTTTAAAATTTTTTATAGTTTGTTTAAATTGATTTTTAATTAAACTGTAAAATGCACAAATACAATCAAACACCTCTACTTTGGTCTTAAGCAAATAAACCCAAACAGCCCTGGTGAAGTCGTCAACAATGGTTAAGAAATACATATAACCTTCCTTACTCACCACCCTATAAGGCCCCCCAAATATCAAGATGCACAAGTTCACCCAAAACAGATGACTTGTGCTCACTTAAAGGAAATGGTTCTCTGGTTTGTTTGGCCCTTTGGCAAATATCACAAGGAACATTTTCATTATTCTTTTCAAAAAAGATGTCATCGTTAAAAACTGATAAAACTTGATCTGAGGGGTGACCAAGTCTTTTATGCCAATCATATTTAGTAGAATTAGAAAAAACCTTATTGTTTTTAAACAGATTACTTTTAATACTATCAAAGTAATATAAACCACCAACTTGTTTATCAATCCCCATTATTTTCACATCCATCAAATTCTGAGACATAAGGAAACACTTTGACTTATCAAAACCAAAAATAAATTTGATGTCCCTAGCCACCTTATGAACAGACACAAGTGTTACACAATATTCTGGAACAACCAACACATCATATAAAGTTAAGAATTTAGTTAAGACAAGATTTCCTACCTTAGTTATCAAGGCTTCTGTTCCATTAGGATGAGAAACCTTGATTCTAAGATAAGAAATATCAATAACATTAACTAAATTATTATCAGTATATCTTAAATGATGATTAGCTCCAGAGTCAAAAATAATACCTGCCTGCTCAAGAGCAGTCATGGTATTACTGTTTGAATTAAAAAACCTTTTAAAAATTTTATTAAAAAATCTTTTATTGTTAAAAATGATACTTGTCATATTAGCCTGAACACCTTTTTCTTTATCATTAAGAGAATTGTCCTTTATTAAAGAAAGAAGTTTAGAAATCTGTTCATCAGAAAGACCAGAGGTGGAACTAGAACCAACAGAATTATTGATGTTCATAAACCTTCTATTAAAATTTTGAGTATTTTGATTAGTGTTAGAAGTATTGTTTCTTTTCCCAAAATCAGCAGGGTACCCAATCAATTTAAAACACCTATCAATAGTATGCCCATTAAAACCACAATGTTCACAAACTAGAGTAGGACCACCAGTAGTCCTTCTATTACCATTATTATTAGGTCTTGGGACATTGTTACGTCTAGAGGTATTATTAAAAATTTGAGACCTTTGAGTTGCACCTCTGTTGTTGACACTGGAGTTAAACACAGAAGACTTAGTCCTTTGAGAGGACCCAACTCCTAAACCAGTGACAACAGCTCTATGAGACTCTTCACTAGAAATAAGAACATAAGCACCTTTAGCATCAGGTAAGTGGTCTCTAGATAAAATATTACTTCTCAACTGCATATAAGAATCATCTAAGCCCATTAAGAACTGCATTAGTTTCATAAGTTGATTATGCTTTTTAAAGTCCTCAGCAGCATGACAAGTACATCTAGGAAGTTTAATTAATGCATCAAATTGTTTTCACAAAGTACTCAGTTTATTAAAATATTAAGCAACAGAAGAACCATTTTGAGTCAAAGAGTTAATTTTATGATGTAGATTAAATATTACAGAACCATCAACTTTATCAAAAGTTTCTTTTAACTCATTCCATACTTCAAAAGCATTTTTTGAAAAAATATGTCCCAAAAATAGTTCTTTTGAGATTGAATTTAGAATCCAACCCATAACTACAACATTAACCCTATCCTATTGCCTTCCCAAAACTTCATTAGTATGAGACCTTCTACAAGTATTATCAATAAAGCTAGTCTTGTTTCTACCTTCAAGGGCTAAAAGCATAGCACATGACCACACATTATAATTCTCAATACCCTTTAATTTGATAGAAACAATAGTAAGAGTTGTAGAGTCATTAGGATGCAAATGAAGATGATGACTTAGTTCCAATTTACTGATTAGGGTAACAGCAAAATTAGGGTCAGCCTCATCATCAGAATTATGAGGAGTATTATGAACAGAATTATGAGGGGTATTATGAATCGAATTATGAACAGACATTGCAACAATAAGCAAAGATTAAACAATTAAGACAATAACAAAGAAACAAATAGAAATAGTTCTGAGGATTCCTTGCCACTCAAGGTGGTAGGTCAAGGGCAGACACAACTTTAACTAAAAAGAAGGGAAAGAGAAGTGTTACAGAGATTAAGCAGTGGAATCCAACGCCTTACAACACCTTGATTCACTTAGTCAAGGTGCTATAATATCCAATGATCTCCTTGATTCACTTAGTCAAGGTGAAATAAAACCCAGAACCTTAGATCAATCGATCAACAATCCCTAAATTTTCAATTAGGCAAAGAACCACTTCAAACCCTTGCAATCGAACAATCAACACCAGATCAATCAATTAACCAAGGTTAATTGACCCAAGAAGCCTTCAAGAACAAAAGCCCAAAAAAATAGAAACCCTAATTTTTCAAAAAATTAGGCGATTTAACAGATCTTAAAACCTTATTAATTTTATAAAAGATTTAAGCAAGAACCAACGATTAATTGAAAAACCCCAAATTTTGAAACCCTGATTTCCCAAAATCAGATCAAAACAAGATTTTGTAACCTGGCTCTGATACCATGTTAAAATTCTTATTAAACTGGGAATAACTTCTTGAATCTCAATTCAAGAAGATTAAAAAATCAATAATTACAAAACAGATCTCAAACACAAATCAGTTACCAATGCTACTCAGGTGTAACTCTATTATCTACTTGATAATAGTCTTACAAAAAAACAAATCACAACTGAGATCAAGAGATCAAGATGATCAAATTTTACAATTTTTCTAGAGAGAGAATTAAGGTTTCACACAAAGAGAGAATGAATCAGAAGTATGAGAAAGAGAGATGAGATCCAGCTTTTATAGAAGCTCCACTATCCAACTAGCCAGCTTTAGCCCCTCAAGAATCCAGCTCTTTCGATTGAGCTCCAAACTTAATTATAACTGAAAACAAGAATTAACAAAGACAAAATTAGTCCCTGTAGTTTAGTTCCAATTAAGGTTAAATTTTAACAAACACTTATTGAAATTAACAACGAGACATACCTTTTTTCGTTGAGTAAAAATCTAAAACTATGAATTTCTTATTTTGCCAACACATTTATTTAAATAGACTCACTTGTTAATTCTGCACTTGATGAATGAAATAATGGGGAGGCCTTCTACAAAATAAATCCCTAGATATTGGCAATGTTATGGAGCTAGTTTCAACAACAAAGAAGAATTTGAATAATTGTAGAAAAAACGAGTTGGAAAATGACCCGCGCGTTACGGCAATGCGGCGGGAGTTAACATGTTACTTCAACACATTGTGCGCTATTTTCATTTAGATTTTATGAGCTAACGTAGATAGTAATCGCCCTCCGAATTCGAAGTTTTTTCTTGGAAGTTTCAACTTTGTTGACTATGACAACAGTCGTGACTATAAACAGACAGGGCGGTGCCATACGATAATGTTTTTTGTTAAAAAAGGGTTTGATGTCGTTTGTGATTAACATTTACATAGCTTAACTATACAAAGTCGGGAACAACTTAAACAATGTCAAACTATATTCTATTACTCTCTCCGTCCCAAAATTATTGTCCACACACAAGAAATACACAGTTTAAGAAAAATGCATTAATTACTGCTTTGGTTTTTACGAAAGTCAAACAAAAGATAGTTTTACTCTTTGACAATTAATTAATGTGTTCTTTTAGTTTGTAAATATCAATTTATATTAAGGAAAATATAGTAAAGTTACTCAATTACAACTACTTTTTTTAGTAGTGGACAATAATTTTGGGATATACAAAAAAGGAAAGATGGACAATAATTTTAAGACGGAGGTAGTAGCATTTACAAAGAGTTGTCATGTGGCAACAAAGTTCTAAAGATACTCTCTTCACATCTTCAGGCTAAGATTATTTCACGTACAGGCCTCGGAAGAGACATTTTCCGTTATTGAGGTGTCCAATCTTAAACCCGAATTAAGCAACCAAAAAGGCTTTGTTCGAAAATACTTCCCACCATCAGTTCCTAATTCTGCAACGGCGTTCTTACGACCACCCCTGTTATGAATTTAGTAGTATTTTGTTATGGGTAAAACCTCTCTATCGATACTAACCAATATGTTATTTTACAGACTTAACAAACCAAAATAATAATATAGATTAATAAAAGTAGTAGTAATGCTTTTTGTAATTATGCATAGGTTACAGCTCTTTTTCACGTCAAACACATACATAGATGATAACACTTTAATTATACATGTTTTTGACGGCGTTATTTGTATATACTTCATCATTTCTCATGAACTTTCGATACTTAATCACATAAAATATGTGCAAGTTCACTTGAAGATTGTCCGAGGTCAAAAAGCATTCAAATGCAAGTGTTTATACTTATTGGAAGCAAAGTTAGAAGAAAAAAATAATAAAGTCTAAAATCAAAAGAAAGTGCGCCGCACTTACTTCCTTGTGCGCCACACTTATCAACAAAATAAATGAAAGCAGTTAATTCCACAAGTGCGACGGTTTTCCTAAAAAGAGCGCCACACTTCTCTTCAGCATTAATGATAATCTAACCGGCATAGGCTAAGTACACCACACAATATATTTTGTGCACTGGACTTTTGGCCTCGCCCAGCTTATAAATAGAGAGTATTTCCAAGCTAAATAATATCGTCTCTCCTACAAATCTCTTACACACAAACTCTCTCTCAATCTTTGGGATTCAATCAAGAAATTTCGGCGAAGACGAAGACGGTTTATTTAGTATTTAAGTATAATAACAGGTTTAGTAAGATTCGATACTTGTAAACGGGTTGTGTTTATACTCCATAGCCTATCCAGATCTCGTATATTTCTTATCTATCTATTTTACTTTGTTATTATGAACTCCGTAGCCATGAGAGGCTAAATCTCTCATGACTACTCGGTGATGTTAATATAATAAATAAGTATTTGGTATTATTACGATCTTGTTAATCTTAAGCTTGTGTTGAAATCATATCGTGTCTTATCTTGTAAACTTTTCTCATCAACTTTGATTGTATACACATAACGGTATAGGTCGAAAGACCCGTTGTGTTCTATATAGTTTTACAGATTTGTCTACGGTCTTTATCGTTTGGTTGGAGAAATCCGCTTATGTTAATTGATAAACAAAATAGATTTGATATAATAGTAACTTGATTATTTGCGTGACACATTTGATTAAGTTAACTAATATAAGTCTTAAGTTAAAACAAGTTAATTTGTGAAAACGCTTTTTCATGAAAAAACCTTTTTATGAGTTAAGTCCTAAAATTGAAGATCGTAATCATTACCATTGCTTAGGCATTATATGAAGCTATCCAAGTAGTCATCCTTTTTATTATTGAATCATTATCAATCATATCTCATCTGGAAAAAGTCATTAAGATTTGTCTTAAAACTAGCGATTATACGAACATAATCAAATCCTTGGGGACGACCTGGTCTTACCTGAAATATTATACTACATATGTGGTTTATACTTTACCCCGTGTGTTTCTATTTAATAATCGGTAATTCTAGTCTTATAAATTTAAAGCTTTTGAAACACATCAATGTTTTTGGCGTTGCTGCCGAGGATTTTAAACTGTTCTATAATCATCTCTTGTTATCTTTTAAAACAATATTAATAACTTTTTCCATATAAAAATCAATCTGTCTGTTTTCTGTAATTCTCGTTGCAAAAAGTGCACTGCACTTTCTGTAGTCAAACGTTTTTTCCTAAAAACATTCTCTAAAACATCCAACAGTTCACCTTGGATGCATACACGTGCTTCCAACTTCGAACTTGTCGAACCATTATCTGAACCTGAGTGAAACCTAAATCGTAGACTTCGTCGACAAAACAGGAAAGTCCCTTTCGAATGAAGAGACGAACGACCAAAACAACCAAGAATTGTCTACCTACCCATTCTTCACATTAACTATTTCTGTCACTTTCTTGATAGTCTTGAAAATTACAACCCAATGGATGATGAAACCATATGGCCTGCCGATCGTGTTGTTGCTCCAACTTCGGGTTCCGCAATCACCATTCCTGAAACCGCAAATGAATTCACCATTAAAGGTAACCACTTGACTCTCGTCAAAGGAAACCAATTTGATGGTAGAATTTAAACAGATCCACACAAACACATTCACGAATTCCTCAGAATATGTGACATGTTTAAATACAGAGACACCGAAAATGAAACGGTTCGCCTAATGATGTTTCCCCTATCACTCAAGTGTGAAGCAAAAACCTGGCTTGACGAACTCAACTAAGGAATCATTGAAACATAGGACGAACTTCACACCGCTTTTATTAGCCGATTCTTTCCTCCAGCTCTATTCGATCGACACCTCGAAGAAATCTGAGCCTTTTCCCAACATGAAAATGAAATCCTAACCGATGCTTGGCTCCGTATGAAAGAAATACTAAGAAATTGCCATGGTCACAATCTTACCAAAGGTAATATCTTAAAAATCTTTTATCACGGCCTCAACGAAATAACCCAAGAAGTTCTTAATTCCGCAACTGGTGGTATTTTCCTCTATAAGATACCAAACCAAGCTTATCAACTTCTCGAAGACAAAGTATTACTCAAGCTCGACTGGGCTAAAAACCAAAAAACAAAATATTCTATAATACCCCTAAAATAGGTCGCAGCAGAAGTATGTCCGGGAGTGTTACTTCATAAGTACATTGCACAAGATATGAGAGAACGACCTCTAACTGTGTCGTTTGAAAAGAAATCTAGAATTATTAAGACTCTAATGCACATCACATAAGCCAAGCATCTAATTCACTTGAGAAAAACATGCTTAAAAAATGTCCAGAAAAAGTTAGTGAGTTCATAGGTTTTTGTAAGTATAAATGTTGAACCAAAGTTTTGTAAAGTATGTATGACCGTTCCAATCCTTGTATGTTCCTCAAAAATGTATGTATGAATGTTGAAAATCAAAGAGTTGTAAAGTATGCATGAACATTTAAATCCCTAAATAGTCACCAAAATGTATGTATGAGTGTTGTAAATCAAAGAGTTGTAAAGTATGCATGACCATTTAAATCCCCAAATAGTTACCAAAATGTATGTATGAGTGTTGTAAATTAAAGATTTGTAAAGTATGCATGACCATTTAAATCCCCAAATAGTCATCAAAACGTATGTATGAGTGTTGTAAATCAAAAAGAGTTGTAAAGTATGCATGACCATTTAAATCCCCAAATAGTCACCAAAACGTATGTATGAGTGTTGTAAATCAAAGAGTTGTAAAATATGCATGACTATTTAAATCCCTAAATAGTCACCAAAACGTATGTATGAGTGTTATAAATCAAAGAGTTATAAAGTATGCATGACCATTTAAATCCCCAAATAGTCATCAAAACGTATGTATGAGTGTTGTAAATCAAAGAGTTGTAAGTATGCATGACCATTTCAATCGTTATAATAGTCACCAAAAAGTTAAGTATAGTTGGACCACCATTGTTCAAGTATGTATTACCACTTTATTCAAGGCAACGCAAATATTCATGTGTGTATAAACAATGATTACGATTACTCTAAGTTCATGAAACTGCAGCGTAGACTCATATATATGCCACTTTATTCAAGGCACCGTAAGTGTTCATGTTCGTATAAATGTTGTGCTCTGACATGCTATAACGTTCGTCTCCAGTGATAGCTAATCACCCGAACGGGGCTGTCACACCCGAATAGATCTATTTCATAACATTCCTACTCACCCTCCAGGTAATTCACAGTTCAATCCGCTTAAGCTAATCCGTAATCATTTGGGTAAAAGTAAAGCAATGTTCTTGTTTTTAAAAATAAGTGAAACAAGCAATGTATTTCGTCCCAAAATAAGTAATTGAGTATGTAGACCAGTTTGTAAAATGAATTGTAAATGCACATGTAATAAACTCAAATCAATCACGTAAATGAATTTGGTAACAAGCATGTCCTCACCCCAAAAGTTGTAAAGTATATGTAAAATAAGTAAAACGTGGGGCTATAAACTCACCTCGAGTGAATGAATCAACAAGTATATCACAGAAAATGCGTCACGTAAACGTCCGAATGCAACCTAATTAATTATAGGCCGTATGAGTACTAAGTACTTTGAATATCTAAGACCATATATAATTCTATATAGCTACATCACCATCTAATTGCATTTGTGAAAACATATTTATAAAGTTAAAATGTTTATAAATATTTCTTTAGTAAAAACGGCATAACTTTCTCGTTTTAAGCCCGTTTGGTACGTTCTTTAAGTCTACGCTTTCGTATTAAGACGATGTATCAAATTATTACATTTTCATATTTTGAGTCCCCTGGTGAACAATGGTTTTTACTGTTCATGTACTTTTATAAATTTATTTTTATAAATTTAGTTATCGTAATCGCGTAAAAATCGTATCTTATTTGTTTTAATTCCGATTTTAGTAATTCTTTCGAGCACGTCTTCGTAATTAAAATTTCTATCTAATTATGATGTTTTCAAAATAAAAATACCTGAGGTGAACTGTAACTTTTATAAAATTATTTTTATAAAAGTATTTATCGTAAACTTGCGAAATCATAACTCCTTCGTTATCGATCCAAAAATTATGATTCTTAATGTTTTGGAATCCTAAAAATATGTACTATCTGAGAAAAATATCCAACATTTTATATCAGAGGTGGATCGTAATAGGTTTTTATAAAATTTCTTTTATAAACGCGTTTATTATCATATAACTTGTAAATGTCGTATCTCATTCGTTATAAATCGGATTTTTAAGTTATTTATATGGTTGGAATCCTCATGACATGTAGTATTTTATAAAAACATAAAATAAATATGTTATATTTCGAATTTTGATCAGACCCTTTGATATTTTTGCTAAAAATATGTTTAAACTTGTTTTTGTAACTTTTTAGTTTAGTACACTTGTTACAAGTCCATTATAACACTTAAATCCACATGTGTTACATACTTAAGGTCCTTAGTCCATGATTTGTCTAAATATTTTCCAAGATAACAAGATCTCACATCACTTCTACTTATAAACTTACTAGGCGAATACCCGTGCACGCACGGAAAATCCCTAGCGACCGATAATTAAAGATAAGCAATAGTGATACGTTTTTCCATGTATCCCCGTTCAATAATAAGATATATTGGGCTAGGAAATGGATGTTAATCTTTCTTGGATGGTATGTTTAGGTTGGTTATGAAAATGTCAATCGTGTAGTGATTGTCCTTTTCCATTAGTATATTATTTTAAGATAATACAAATAAAAAAAGATAAACATTGATAATAAAAAGCCGGTAAACCGCGTCTAGCTGCACGGTGTGTGCCTAAAAAAAAGTTTGGTTACGTCATTATGCTTTTGTCAATTTTTTTAACAAGCTGCTTTTGCCAATCAACTACAAGGAAAATAACTTATCTAAAATAACTATGTCCATTTTAGTAGTTTATATTTTTTTAATAAGTCAAATTTTATATTTCTTTTTAATAAGTCAAATCCTTTATCTTAAAATAATTATGTCAATTTTAGTAGTTTATATTTCTTTTTTTAAGTCAATCTCACATTCCTAATTTTAGATTTAAAGTTAACTTTTCATCAATGAATTTACGATATGATATAGAACATAGATTTACGATATATAAACATTGCAAATTATTTTATTGTTGCCATATAAATGGAAATGACACATAAGTTAATGCGCATATCATAGCACCGGACATTCTTAGCGGCAAATAATTAAGGATATTCGATATTGTGGGAAGTGTTTCATGTAACGTTCAAAATAGAATGTTAAAAAGATCATCTTGTAATTCAACGTTGTAACATGTGAGCATTCAACTATAGCAAACTATCTACATACGGTTACTATTTTTCATTTATAACTCATGCATTTCTTATCACTACAACTATCTACCGTTATAAAATTTCATTGCTATGCACGAGTACTATCTATCTATTTTCTATTTTATATAATAAAACACACTTTTTATCGACCATCTAATAAAGTTTTTCCTAAAATAACTAATCTTATTAGCATGCGAGGTGGAAAGAGTTGACATTGTATGCATTATGTTTTAGACATTCCATAATTAAAACTGTCATTCAAATATTGTTACACTCAATTATATTGGCATAAATTTGGCAAGGATCACATACAAGATATTATGATAACAGCTAATGATATAGATTTTCAAGACAATATTATTAACAATGTCAAACACAACATCACTTTGACTATGTTTTTTTAAACAAACCTATAATAACTTTAGAAAGTATCCAATTATCATACTATTCATCCCAAATATGACATGCAAGAGATATTCCATGATTAACAATACAATATAAGGTTGCATACATGTTTCAATAGCCATTAATAAGGTGCATACGTCAAATTCCATTGGTGGTGCTCAAAAGCGGCTTCTCACGATCAATGTAGTGAAGTGAAATAGATAGATGTCAAAGCTTCCGCATGCAATCATGGACACAATATAATGATACCCAGATATCATGTGAAGCAGGTAGGCTACTATCCATTGAAATATGAAAAATTGAAGTATATGGCCATGATGGTAACTGTTTTTTCTTTAGATTCCATAGCTCAGGTACTTAATAGCTAAAATAACCACAAGAGCATGGATAGGGAGGGGATTGTACTCGTACGTAAAGCAAAGTAGGATAAAGATTTATAAGATCATCGTCATTTGACATCTGCATTTCACATACAAAATAAGATTTCACATACAAAATAAGAAAACAAAAAGAGTTATAACCACAAGAGCATTTGACATTTGCATGTTACAAAGCATGGAAAACAAGCTTTATAAGACGATCAGCATTAAAAAGACAAAAGAAAGAAAAACATGATTTCTAACCTCAAGAGTATGATCCACATTTGTTTCGTTTCTGATATCCTTCATTTTGTTCTTTCTTTCTGGTATACACGAAAATGGCTAATGAATGATGGATGAGTTACTAACTCATGGTTGTTTATATAGGTCTTTCTAGTGGGTAAAGAAAAAGAATTGTCAAACATTCCTTTGTTACACAAACTACATGCGTGTAATTAAGTGTAGTAGTAATTAGTTAGATCATTGCTTAAAATACCATGCGTGCATATGACTTTTCAACATTATGTGTTTTGAATTTAAAACATTAAACATTATTACATTAAACAATATTATCATAATGATGTAGTAGTAATTAGTTATAGCATTACTTAAAATACCAACCTTACTAGACGTGTATATACTGAACATTCAACCTTACCTTGCTTAAAACATTAAACATTAGTTCCTTAAATAAAATACATTAAGTTTTCAACATTCAACCTACACGACACTAAACTTTCTCCAGGCATGCATTCAACTTTCAAACATTCCTAAATTAGATTTTTCAACTTTTCTAGTTTCCGAAATTATTAGTCAACTTAATTAAAAGGTTTTCGAAATTACATTCTTTTCTAGTTTGTCCGAAATTAAATTCTATTCTAGTTTTCTGAAATTATAATTATTAATTAAAAGGTTTCTGAAATTAAATTATTTTCTAGTTTTATAGATTTCTAGTTTTTTAGTTTTCTACTTTTCAACATTTGGGTAAATCTCATTTATAAGGAGTATAGATATATCATTGTAATACATAAGAAAAATGCTCTCAAAAAATAACAAAAGCATATCATAAATATGTTTTGCCACCTCATTGTATTTATGTATAGAAGTGATTCAAAAGTTGGTTTCAAACACATCAATTTCGGTTTTCTACCGAGATCTTGCTTAATCAATATAACCATGTCAACGAATGAGATGGAAACAACTATATATTTGTTTTAAGGTTTTACAACTTTCCATGATTATAAAGATGATTATGATTTAAAAAATAATTATTGAAACTGAAATTGACATTTAACAAAAATACAATATTTGGGTGTAATGATTAACATTATTACATTCAATGAATACCAAAAATTCTTATTTGACTTCCTCTTTTCAAAATGTAACATATTCACACCTTATTTTTACACGGGTCTCATTAAGTTACCATCAAAGTTTCTTTAATTAAGGAGGTGAATTTGTAATAAGTTTTTGATGATTATTTAACCAAAAATTGTTTATTAGTTTGTGCATTAAAGTGTTGTACAAATGGGTTATTTTAGGAATATGAATTTTCAACATTATGTGTTTTGAATTTAAAACATTAAACATTATTACATTAAACATTATTATCATAATGATGTAGTAGTAATTAGTTATAGCATTGCTTAAAATACCAACCTTACCAGACGTGTATATACTGAACATTCAACCTTACCTTGCTTAAAACATTAAACATTAGTTCCTTAAATAAAATACATTAAGTTTTCAACATTCAACCTACATGACACTAAACTTTCTCCAGGCATGCATTCAACTTTCAAACATTCCTAAATTAGATTTTTCAACTTTTCTAGTTTCCGAAATTATTAGTCAACTTAATTAAAAGGTTTTTGAAATTACATTATTTTCTAGTTTGTTCGAAATTAAATTCTATTCTAGATTTCCAAAATTATAATTATTAATTAAAAGGTTTCCGAAATTACATTCTTTTCTAGTTTTATAGATTTCTAGTTTTCTAGTTTTCTACTTTTCAACATTTGGGTAAATCTCTTTTATAAGGAGTGTAGATTAAGTAACTTTTTAATCCACTAGTTTATATATACTTTTTATACATAAACCACACTTGTACAATACTTATACTTCCATTCCCACATGATATTAATATCCATACAACATATGTAAAAGTATACCAAATCACAATCAAGTGTAAAAATCTATTTTAAAAGTTAATAAGTTTCCTATATGGTGATTCACTATATAACCATTATATATACATAAAATCATGAATGTAAAGAGATTAGGGTTTTTAGATAACCTTAATATGATGTATGGTGATAAACAACAAGATCTAAACCCAAGCTTCCAACACTTAGAAAACCCTAAATTCAATGAAAACCCTAATCCTAAATCTTTCTTGCTTAACCCTTGTAAACTTTAAACTAAGCCTTCAAACCGTTTTAGTATACCTTGATATGTTGTTAGAACACTTGTATATGTGGTAAATAAATTTTATATGAATTGTTTGAGGTGTATGAGTTGAGCCGTGGGTAAGGAGGGACACAAAGAGAGAGTTTGTGTTGATTTCATCAAAGAAATGAAGTGTGTGCGATATGTATCTAGTTACAAGCCTTTATATACACAAGGACTAGTCAAAGACCACTTGTGAAAGTCCTTAAGACAAGATGAGGATTTCTATGAAAAGTCTTGGTCAAGACTTTGGAAGTCCTTAAAGTTTAATGGAAAAAGGTTTGTACAAAATCAAGTTGCTATTTTGTGTGGTCTTGGTCCCCTAGGGATCACCTTAGCATTGAAAATTTGGGAGAGGGAGGGAGTACTAGTTGGTTTTTGATAACTTATAAAATATCTAGCAAAGTTACAAGTCATAAGTTGGTAACTTTTAGTATAAATGTAAAACTTGTAATGTGTAGGTTCTAGTTGATTTATTTTATGTACCATTTGACCAACAATGTTAACATGGTTGAAGTTTTATAAAAACTTTGAGTATTGGGTATAAAAATGGATATTAGTTGCAGCGTAGAAAAGTTTTGGTGGTTTCGGGAATGCCTAAACGTACTTTATCGTGAAACGTAAACACTTTACGTAACCAATAAAAATAAAATGTACAAAGTTAATAATTTTCCTCTAAATGATTATCTAACACTTGCTTGACGTAAACTTTTTATTGTTTGATGTCCGTTTACGTTAAATGTTGATTTTTAGTTTACGTGATTTAGCTAATCGTTAGAAATTTAAAGTGAACGCGTAAAAGTTTAAAATAAATAATTGGATGTTCTTTGATGTAAAAAGGAGTGAAAATGTGAGTTGTTACAGTACCTACCCCTTAAAGGAATCCTTTCCCGGGATTCAATTCTTGTTAACCTATTGTGTGACCAAGAAAAGATTTAAGATTTTATAAACCAGTTTTGAACATGGCGTCGATAACCTTAGTCAGCAAAATTAGATGTTTAGACACTTCTCAATGTACCAAAAATTTTGGCTAGGTTTGGCGAGGATGTTTAATCCATCAAAATAGGTATCTTAAAAAAATATCATTACAGGTCTTATGACTGATATAAACGCGTTATAAAGAAAGTCTCTTAATAGTGACAGCATCAAAGGAGAAAGTGTAGTCGCGTGGGTATGTCTATATAAAGTTTTAAATGTTTACGAGCAGAGTCTAGTTTCTGATATCTGTGAGGTTCGATGATTTACATCAAGCGAGGCTTATGGATGTAAGTATTCAACCTACTTGGCAGTACTAGGATATATCGCGACCTAAGTCTTCGTACTAGTGGCCTAAAATGAATAGTTCGACTCGATGTTTCGTCGGTAGGTGTTTATCAGGTTTAAGGGGGGTTGCATTACCTATTGGATAAAGTTGTACAAGCTGGGACCGCTCTAGGACCCAACAACAGCAACCATAACAACAATAACTATAACAAATGGTGATGGGATGCGAAGAGTGAGGACATTTCGAGAAACAATATCCCCAGAATAAAGTTCAACAAATGGGAGGAGCTCGCGGGAGAGCTTATGCTATAGGTGGTGGAATATTGTACTTAGTCTGTTAGTTCGAGATTGAACCAAGTCCATTAGCTCAAAAGTGTAACAAGTCTATTAGCTCCACAAACAGTTCAAAATCGTAAATATTTGTAACGGCAAAAGTAATAACTTAAGAATTAGTTCAGGTAGTTCAAAGTGAGGCCTTAAGATTCTGCTAAGTGGTAAGGCACGATTATGTTTCTAGACCTTTTTAACGGATTCCGGTGATTTCTGGGTTCGAGTTCATACTTGTGTCATATTGGATACCATTAAGCCCACTCATTTATAGTTCATTATTTGCATAAAGAAGCGTCCCAATTTATGTAAATAATAAATTGATAAACTTATGGTTCGGTGATTTACAATTTATTTATTTAAATGAAGAGGCGTCCCAATCCTTTCAAATAAAGAGATTATAAATCATCCTACTTAATAATTTCTGATGCAATACGCGTACTCACATAACCTTCAAGGTGGTGGATGACATGACGATGCATGTGCTCTAATGAGTATGGGACGAGTGTTTAAAACTCGTCTTCGGAGATGGGGAGTAAAACTATCAGGGGGGATCGACAAAGAGTTCAAGATAGTTAATGAGTACTTGGTTAAAGTAAATAAGATAAAGGTCTTTATGAACGAGTCTACATAGCAATTATCATATCAATCCTCCTATTACAAGTCCCGCCCATACAAAACTTGTAATACTTAGATTCATACATAATTCCATGTGTACAAAACTGTGACGGGTTTCGTTAACATAGCAATTATCATATCAATCCTCATATTACAAGTCCCGCCCATACAAGACTTGTAATACCTAGATTCATACATAATTCCATGTAAACAAAATTGTGATGGTTTTTGTGTAATACGATATTGTATAAGGTTATGAAGAAAGGAAATAATGTTAGAGACCATTGTATAACTTACAATGTCTGAGAACGAAGTAAGACCATTGTGCAACTCACCATGTCTAAGAAGTGATCTAGTATTTATATAAATAACTCTTATATAAATAATTGCAGTGTATGTGTGAAAGGATGCAACTCATCTTTGTATTTATATGTAAGACCCTCATAGTAATGTACGTACTATAATATGAATACGTATATGAATCATGTAAGCATCTAGTATGATCAACTAATGTAACAAACAGTGTATGTATGTCCTGTAAAAATCTTTTGAAAATGTGATCGTTGAAAGTGGTTATAGTCTAGGTAAGATATGAAACCTTGTTCTCTATAACTTTGGCTCTGATTACCAATCTGTAACACCCCCAGGATAGGTCGCAACGGAAGTATGTCCGGGAGTGTTACTTCATAAGTACATTCCACAAGACATTAGAGAACGACCTCTAACTGTGTCGTTTGAAAAGAAATCTTGAATTATTAAGACTCCAATGCACATCACATAAGCCAAGCATCTAATTCATCTGAGAAAAACATGCTTAAAAAGTGTCAACATAAAGTTGGTGAGTTTACGGGTTTTTGTAAGTATAAATGTTGAACCAAAGTTTTGTAAAGTATGTATGACCGTTCCAATCCTTGTATGTTCCTCAAAAATGTATGTATGAATGTTGGAAATCAAAGAGTTGTAAAGTATGCATGACCATTTAAATCCCCAAATAGTCACCAAAACGTATGTATGAGTGTAGTAAATCAAAGAGTTGTAAAGTATGCATGACCATTTAACTCCCCAAATAGTCACCAAAACGTATGTATGAGTGTTGTAAATCAAAGAGTTGTAAAGTATGCATGACCATTTCAATCGTTATAATAGTCACCAAAAAGTTAAGTATAGTTGGACCACCATTGTTCAAGTATGTATTGCCACTTTATTCAAGGCAACGTAAATATTCATGTGTGTATAAACAATGATTACGATTACTCTAAGTTCATAAAACTGCTGCATAGACTCATATATATGCCACTTTATTCAAGGCACCGTAAGTGTTCGTGTTTGTATAAATGTTGTGCTCCGACATGCTATAACGTTCGTCTCCAGTGATAGCTAATCACCCGAACGGGGCTGTCACACCCGAATAGATCTATTTCATAACATTCGCGCTCACCCTCCAAATAATTCACAGTTCAATCCGCTTAAGCTAATCCGTAATCATTTGGGTAAAAGTAAAGTAATGTCATTGTTTTTAAAAATAAGTGAAACAAGCAATGTATTTCGTCCCAAAATAAGTAATTGAGTATGTAGACCAGTTTGTAAAATAAATTGTAAATGCACATGTAATAAATTCAAATCAATCACATAAATGAATTTGGTAACAAGCATGTCCTCACCCCAAAAGTTATAAAGTATATGTAAAATAAGTAAAACGTGGGGCTATAAACTCACCTCAAGTGAATGAATCAACAAGTATATCACAGAAAATGCGTCACGTAAACGTCCGAATGCAACCTAATTAATTATAGGCCGTATGAGTACTAAGTACTTTGAATATCTAAGATCATATATAATTCTATATAGCTACATTACCATCTAATTGTATTTGTGAAAACATATTTATAAAGTTAAAACGTTTATAAATATTTCTTTAGTAAAAACGGCATAACTTTCTCATTTTAAGCCCGTTTGGTACGTTCTTTAAGTCCATGCTTTCGTATTAAGACGATGTATAAAAATATTACATTTTCATATTTTGAGTCCCCTGGTGAACAGTGGTTTTTACTGTTCATGTACTTTTATAAATTTAGTTATCGTAATCGCGTAAAAGTCGTATCTTATTCGTTTTAATTTCGATTTTAATGATTCTTTCGAGCACGTCTTTGTAATTAAAAGTTCTATCTAATTATGTTGTTTTCAAAATAAAAATACCTGAGGTGAACAGTAAATTTTATAAAATTATTTTTATAAAAGTATTTATTATCGTAAACTTGTGAAATTCATAGCTCCTTCGTTATCGATCCAAAATTATGCTTCTTAATGTTTTGGAATCCTAAAAATATGTACTATCTGAGGAAAATATCTAACCTTTTATATCAGAGGTGGATCTTAATAGGTTTTTATAAAATTTCTTTTATAAACGCGTTTATTATCGTATAACTTGTAACTGTCGTATCTCCTTCGTTATAAATCGGATTTTTAAGTTATTTATATGGTTGGAATCCTCATGACATGTAGTATTTTATAAAAATATAAAATAAATATGTTATATTTTGAATTTTGATCAGACCCTTTGATATTTTTGATAAAAATATGTTTAAACTTGTTTTTGTAACTTTTTAGTTTAGTACACTTGTTACAAGTCCATTACAACACTTAAATCCACATGTGTTACATACTTAAGGTTCTTAGTCCATGATTTGTCCAAATATTGTCCAAGATAACAAGATCTCACATCACTTCTACTTATAAACTTATTAAGTAACTTTTTAAACCACTAGTTTATATATACTTTTTATACGTAAACCACACTTGTACAATACTTATACTTCCATTCCCAGATGATATTAATATCCATACAACATATGTAAAAGTATACTAAATCACAATCAAGTGTAAAAATCCATTTTACAAGTTAATAAGTTTCCTAGATAGTGATTCACTAAATAACCATTATTTACACATAAAATCATGAATGTAAAGAGATTAAGGTTTTTAGATAACCTTAATATGATGTATGGTGATAAACAACAAGATCTAAACCCTAGTTTAGATATTAAACCCAAGCTTCCAACACTTAGAAAACCCTAAATCCAATGAAAACCCTAATCCTAAACCTTTCTTGCTTAACCATTGTAAACACTAAACCAAGCCTTCAAACCTTTTTGGTATACCTTGATATGTTGTTAGAACACTTGTATATATGGTAAATAAATTTTGTATGGATTGTTTAAGGTGTATGAGTTGATCCGTGGGTAAAGAGGGACACAAAGAGAGAGTTTGTGTTGATTTCACCAAAGAAATGAAA
>BQNB010034107.1:0-30143 GCA_026074375.1 Tanacetum coccineum
ACTAACTCTTTATACTCTCACATTCCACATTAATCCTACTTATTCAATCTTAGATTGTCCTGGTGGTGGCAACAACTCAAATGGAAAGGGCTACCACTACTGCTTCTAGCTTTGAAGTAAAGCAGGCCAGTGGTAACACAAACTAAGACCCAATCTATGGCAACACTTAATGAGCTAAGTTCTTAGGAAATTGGCTCAGGTAGTGGTCCCATGTGCCAAGAAACCGCATTGGGGATGTAGTTGCTCAAACTAGGTTTGAGGCTACATCTAAAAGTCCAATGACCCACCTCTCTCAAGAGTTAACACACTTGAAAGTGGGGAGGACATTATGAAACTTAAAGAATTGATGGCACCTTGTACAAAATTGTCTGATAATAGAGTGAATTGGTGAGCATAAAAGAAAAAAGAGAAGTTGTGAGCCAAAAACAGAAAAAGAGATGTGTGCTTAAAAATAAAAAGAGTGAATCGGTGAGCAAAAATAATTGAGAGGTATTGTGAGTATAAAAACAGAAAGAGAGATTGTGAGAATCTACATTGAAATGAGCTTGGAGTTAATACCGCTTGGCAAAAACTTAATACTGTCAATATTAAGTTAGTGCTGCCAGGCATATCTTTATACTGCTAGGTGACCGTTAGTACTGTTGGTGGTATAACAGAATTTCATCAATTAAAGAGCCGTTAAGATATTTCCGCCAACTACCTAGCTTGTAGGGTTTGACTAATTGGAGAATTCATGATCTTTCTATAAAATCATAAAAATTCTTCAAGATAAATTCAAATATTTTCAGTCGGTCCAATTACAATCTTTAAAAACTCTCTCATATTGCAATTATCTCTACCAAAACCTTAAACTCTCTCTCACGACCAAATCCCAGATTCTTAATCAACTTTTTATTCATCAAATGGCGAATTTGGAGTTTTGCGACAAGCACAATATGGTGGCATACTTAGTAAAGTCAGAAAGCAGTGAGGGATTTCATGAAATCATTGATTTTCTCACTTCAAGTCACATCTACTATGCCCTCACTAAATTTTTTTTAGGTAAAAGGGACTCTCACCCCGGTAAAATGGCCCTCACTGAATGTTCAACCCTATATATCTCTCTCATTGAACAATTTTGGCAAACTGCTGCTTTGAGCACAACTGAGGATGGGGTTCATGCTATCACTGCTACCATTGATGGAAGAGACAAGATTATCACTAAGGCCTCCATTAGAAGACATCTCAAACTCTAAGATTCGGAAGGTCTTACTTCTCTTCCTAATGCGGAAAGTTTTAAGCAACGAACTCGTATGGGGTATGCAACAACTTCTGATAGTTTAACTTTCCAAAAAGGACATTTTGCCCCTCAGTGGAAGTTTTTCATTCATAGCATACTCCATTGTATGAGTTCTAAAAAGACTGCTTGAGATCAATTTAGTAGTAACATTGCTACTGCTATCATATGCCTGGCAACAAACAGGGTCTTTAACTTTTCAATATTTATATTTGATGCCATGGTCAAGAATTTAGAAAAAACACATAAATTTTTTATGTATCCCAGGTTCATCCAAATACTTTTGAACAAACAACAAAGACTACTTTTGCCTCATACCAGAACCTACCACACTCCAACACTTACAAATAAACTATTCAACAATATGAGGAGAGCATCCAAGGGATACTCTAGGGTAGTCACACCATTATTTGATACTATGCTAGTTCAGCCTCAAGGTGAAGCACCATCCACCTCTCCCTCAAGAATAACATATTCACCATCCTTGTCATCTCATCACACAACATCCAGTACCTCAACCACACCACCATCTATCCAAACCACACATGAGGCAGAGGAGACTGCCACCATGCCCCATGATTCACCTCTCCTAGGAGGTCACACTCCTAGAAGTGATAAGGGCAGACTGAAACATACTAAATTGATAGAATTGGTTACTAAATTGACAGACAGGATTATAACTATGGAGAAGGACTTACAACAGACTAAGAAGACTTATAGTACTGCTCTTACAAAGTTGGTCTTGAAAGTGAAGAAGTTAGAGAAGCAAGTCAGGTCTGGAAAAGCAAGGAGAAAGGCTAGGATTGTTCTCTTAGAAGATAAAGATGTTGCAGAGGATCCTTCCAAACAGGGGAGGAAGATAGCCCAGATTGATACAGATCCTACTATTTCTTTGGTACAGGATAAAGGAACTTCATGGTTTAAGGAGGATATAGAGACTCGGGAGAAGAATAGTGCTGATACTGAAGTACTCCTAGAAGAAACAACTCCAACTGAGCTTATTGAAGACCTTAGAAGTGGTGAAAAAGGTGAAAAGGAAATTAGTATTGCTGGTGCAGAAGTTAGTACTGCCAGCCATGATGTTAGTACTGCTGCTGCAGCACTAGTATATATTAGGAGGGGTGCATCAAAGGCAAAGGACAAAGGAAAGGCAATTATGCAAGAACCTGAGCCTCAAAAAAAACTCAAGAAGAGGGTTCAAGTACAAATAAGTGTAAATGAGGAGTTAGCAAGAAAGGTTCAAGAGGAGGAACAAGCAAAAGCAATGGCAGAACAAGAACAAGAAAGGATCAATTTTGAAGCTGCTCTGGAACTACAAAGGAAATTGAATGAAAGGGAAGAAGTTCCAACTAAAGCTACACAATCTTAGACTATTGATTGGAGTGATCCTGTTGTGCTTAGGTATCATGCTCTTCAAAATATACCTTACTCTGTTGCTGAAGTTAGGAAGAACATGATCATCTACTTGAAGAATCAAGCAGGATACAAGCAAAGTTACTTCAAAGGAATGAAATATAAAGAAATTAGACCAATTTTTGAAAAAGTATGGGATCAAACACATACTTTTATACCTATGGATTCAGAGTATAAGGAAAAGGGTATTGAAAAGAAGTCTGGAGGCACTAGGAAGAAAACACTTGCCAGGAAAAGAGCAGGTGAAAATAAAAGTGAAGAAAGCTATAAAAGACAAAAGAATAAAGATGTAGCAGGCTATGAATAAGAGAAGGCTAAATTGAGATTATGGTTAAAAGTTGCTCAAGATGATGAAGAGTCTGTGAATCCTGAGATTTTGTCTACCAAGTACCCAATAGTTGATTGGGAGTATCAGTTACTAGGTCAGGTGGGAGGAAAAGACTTTGAAGTTTACAAATTAACCAGAGCTGATGGAAGTGTAAGTTATCATGGAAATATACAAGCTTTCTTAGGAAGACTTGACAGAGAAGACTTGAGTACTCTATACAGATTAGTTCAGGAAAGGTTTCAAGATCATCCTCTTAAAGGACGTGATTTATTGCTTTGAGGAGATCTGAGAATGATATTTGATCTAGATGAGAAAGATGACATATGGATGAATCAACTAGATTGGAAATTGCTTAAATAGAAATTGCATGAAAACTGTGGAATTCACACTTTGTTTATGGATGGTACACCTATGCAAATCAATATGCTAGTGGAGAAGAAGTACCCTCTGATAAAGGATTTGCTAGAGAAGATGCTAAACTTACAGTTAGAAGCTGAAGAAGAAAAAGTTTATCAAATCTTAGATTGAAGAACAATGATAGTGTGTTTGGAAGAATCCTCAACAGTGCAGTCTAGAAGATTAAATACAGAAGAAACTTGAGATTTGATGGTAAATCACAAGTTTAGGGAAGGATTGTTGGGATTCAGAGCTTCTATACTTGGTACTGCTAGTTATAGTTAGTTAGTACTGTCAGTACATTGTTAGTACTGCTAGTATAGTTAGTACTGTTAGTTATATAGTTAGTACTGTTAGTATAATAGTTAGTACTGCTTAAGTGATATGCATGAGTTATATTAGGAATAGATATGCATGATCACTTGACGCGTTTTGTAAGCCTATTAGGGTTTTCCTTGGTGTATAAAAGGAACCCTAAGGCATAGTTAGATATATCAATTTATAGTTAGCTATTCTGTAACCTAGGTAGAATATTTGCAATCAATATATTCAAAGTTTTGTTTACATTGTTCTTCTTAGTATTACATGTTAGATTCCGCATAATTTGTAGTATTCATAATCATAGTTTCTCATATATTAGTTTGAATCTATTCAAGTTAACTAAGCCTTAACAAGATAAGAAGATCTATTCTTTCGGACTCACAAAACATTGAGGGATATGATTAATTTTTCCTATTTGGCACCCCTCCACACTTAAGTTGAACATTGCCCTTAATGTGATAATTTATAAACTAGAAAATAGGGAAAAATAAGGGAAAACAGTACTTCCCGGAGCAGAGGGAAATGTAGCTGTGAAAGAGCTATACTAAAGCACACGCCATAATTTTCCAGGATTAAGTTATATTGCCTGCATAAGAGAAAACATACAAAAGTACACAAAAAGAAAAGGTTTTTGTTTATTTTTTTAGAAAATAAAAATAGAGTAGATAAGTGGAGTGGAATGGAGGAGGGACTTCCTCCATACTTAAATAAAGCACGGGTTGCCTCCTGAGAAGCGCTTAATTTTTAAGAGATTCGTTAGCTAGACTCCTGCTTCTGGAGTTTATTCTTTTGGAAAGAAGGGAGTGACTGCTTCCCTTTGGTCATTATAATCTTCTTCTTCATGATATAGCTTTAGTCTATGGCCGTTAACAATGAATGTTTTTCCATTTTTTCCATACAGTTCAACATATTCGGATGGATATTGATGTTTTACTACATATGGTCCAAGCCAACGAGATCTGAGCTTCGGTTGTTTGAATTTATATTTTAAATAAAAGAGCAATACTTTGTTTCCATGTTTGAATTCTTTTCTCATCTTAAGTTTCTTGTCATGCCAAACTTTGTTTCTTGCCTTGTATAGACGAGAGTTTTCATAGGCTTGATGTCTAAATTTGTCTAACTCATGCAATTGGAACATTCTCTTCTCACCAGCAACGATGAGATCTAGGTTATAGTTTTTTAGGGCCCAGTATGCACGGTGTTCAGTTTCAAATGGTAGGTGGCAGTTTTTACCGTATACGAGCTTGTATAGTGTGGTACCGATTGGTGTTTTAAAATCAGTACAAAAGGCCGACAAGAGCATCATCATGTTTTCTTGACCGATGGCAGGATTATTTTTTAACAGTTTTTTCAAGAATTCTTTTAAGGGCTTTGTTTGTGTTTTCAACTTGACCACTTGTTTGAGGGTGGTACGATGTAGAGAATCGGTGGTTAACTCCATAATCTTCCATAGGTTTCTCCATTATCTTATCTCCATTATCTTGTTACAAAACTGAGTTCCTCGGTCGCTTATAAGAGCATTGGGCATTCCGAAATGACAGAATAGTTTTTTTCTAAAAAGTAATAACAACCCTGGCATCGTTTGGTTGTAGAGCTTGTGCTTCGGCCCACTTAGATACATAGTCGACAACGACTAAGATGTATTCGAATTTGTATGATTTCAGGAAAGTTCCTATGAAATCGATACCCCATATGTCAAAATTTTCGTATACTTGAATATTATTCAAGGGCATCTCATCACTTTTTGAAATACTTCCTGTCTTTTGACAAGCATCGCAAAGGCGAACTTGAGTATGAGCTTCTTTGATGATGGTTGGCCGATAAAAGCCTGAGTCTAAGACTTTTTTAGCGGTTGTATTTGGTCCATAATGTCCATCGGTGGGTCCGTGGTGACATTGATCTAAAATGGTTCAGGTTTCTGGTCCAGAGACACAGCGTCTAATCATAACGTCAGAACATACTTTGAAGAGGTAGGGTTCCTCCCAGAAGTAGTGTTTGAGGTCATAGAAAAACTTATTCTTTTATTGGTACGTCATTCCTTTAGGTATGATATCACTTAACAAATAGTTTGCAAAGTCTGCGAACCATGATTCGTATCTAGTGTCTATTTTCATGAGAGTTTCTCCAGGAAAGTTATCGTCGACTTCACTGTCATCACTTGTTTCATCATTTTCAATCCGAGATAAGTGATTAGCGGCAACATTTTTTATACCTTTTCTGTCTTTAATTTTGATATCAAATTCTTATAAGAGCATTATCCAACGGATAAGGCGTGGTTTAGCATCTTGTTTCTTGAATAGGTGCCTAAGAGTTGAGTGATCAGTGTGCACGATCATCTTTGATAATACCAAATAGGATCAAAATTTGTCAAATGCAAAGCCTACAGCCATAAGTTCTTTTTCAGTGATTGTATAGTTTTGCTGAGCTGCATTGAGAGTTTTGCTTGCAAAGTAGATTGGGTGAAAGTTTTACCATCTTTTTTACCTAAGATTGCTGCGAAATCAGTTGCATCACACATTAGTTCAAACGAAAGATTCTAGTTTGGGCTTACGATCACATGAGCACATGTGAGCTTTTCTTTTAACAATTTGAATGCGTTGTGACATTCATCATCGAATTCGAATGGAGTATCTTTTTCAAGCAACTTGGTGAGAGGACAAGCGATTTTTGAGAAATATTTAATGAATCTTTGGTAGAAACCGGCATGTCCTAGAAAACTTCTAATACCTTTGATATTAGTAGGGGTAGAAGTTTGGAGATTACGTCGATCTTTGCTTTGTCGACTTTGAGGCCTGCTTCGAATACCTTGTGTCCAAGCACAATTCCTTCTTTAACCATGAAGTGACATTTTTCATAGTTAAGGACAAGATGTGCATCTTTGCAACATTGAAGCATTTTATCTAGATTGTTCAGATAGTTATTGAAAGAGTTTCCAAAGACGAAGAAATATTCCATGACTACTTCGACGGATTCTTCGATCATGTCATGAAAGATAGCCAACATGCACCTTTGGAAAGTAGCTGGAGCATTACATAAACCGAAAGGCATTCTTCTATAAGCGTATGTACCAAAAGGACATGTGAACGTTTCTTGGTCTATAGGATCGATTGGTATTTGAAAGTATCTAGAAAAACCATCGAGGAAATATAAGTATTTATTTCCTGCGAGTCTTTCTAACATTTGATCCATGAATGGCAAAGGAAAGTGGTCCTTCGCGGTTGCTTCATTGAGTTTACGATAATCAATGCATACTCGCCAACCTGTAACAGTTCTTGTTGGAACAAGTTCATCTTTTTTGTTGGTAACAACTGTAATACCACCTTTCTTTGGTACACAGTGAATGGGACTTACCCAAGGGCTATCGGCGATTGGATAAATGATACATGTATCGAGGAGTTTCATGATTTCTTTCTTCATAACTTCTTGCATGTTTGGATTCAATCTTCTTTGTTTTTGAACAACTGGTTTTTTGTCTTCCAGGAGTTGAATTTTATGTTTACAAAAAGATGGATAGATTCCAGGAATGTTTATGGTTTTCCAAGAAAAGGCTTGCTTATGTTTTTTAGGAACAGAAACTAACTTGTTTTTGTTTTGTTTAGAGAGCTGTGGTTTATTAATCATCAGAAGAAAAGAGGGTTCTTCCAAGAATGCATATTCTAGGTTATCAGGAAGAGGTTTGAGTTTAAGTTCCATAGGAGGTTCTTCAAGAGATGTTTTGATCTTATAATCGGTGGTAAAGGTGCTTTTTTCAAATGGTGGTTCTTCGGTTTCAGATTCAGATTCAGAGTTTTCATCGGCAGTCATTGCTATGAATTCATCAAATTCAGCAAAGAGTTTTTCTTCGAGGATGATTCCTTCGATGGAATGAAGGACTTCTCTACCTTCATCGAGAAGAGCATCGAAATCTTCTTCTAAGATTTCATCGATGACATCAATACTGAAACATGTATCATCGTTTAAGTAAGAATGTGTCATCGCAGAATCGATATTAAAGATCATTCATTCAGTTCCAACTCCGAGATTGAGTTGCTTCTGTTTAACTCGAATTACTGCATTGGCAGTGTAAAGAAAATGTCTTCCTAAGATAAGGGGAACTTTACTGTCTTCTTAAATTTCGAGAATAACGAAATTGGCAGGGAAGGTGAATTTACTAACTTCAACGAGCATATTTTAGCTATTCCAACAGGGTATTGAAATGATCGGTCAGCTAATCTTACGCTCATTTTATTATGTTTGAGAGTTTTGAGAGATAACTTCGTGTATAAGGAATACGGAATGAGATTGATGCTAGCACCAAGGTCTGCTAAAGCATTACATGAGAAAGCTTTATTGAAGTTACATGGAATGAGAAAACTTCCAGGGTCTCCAAGTTTTGGTGGAACTTTATATTGAAGTATAGCAGAACTTTTATCGCTTAGGAAAGCGGCTGAAATTTGTTCGATTTTATGTTTGTTGCTAACGAGTTCTTTGAGAAATTTTCCATAGTTGGGCATTCCGGCTAAAATGTCGACAAGAGGTACGTTGATTTGAACGACTCGAATCATGTCGAGGAATTTTCCATATAAAGCTTCCATTTTGTCTTTTCTGAGGCATTAAGGATATGGGATTTTTGGTTTGCACAGTTTAGGTATCGGTGTTTCTTTGATTGGTTTTGGTTCTTTAGGTTTGGGTTGAGGTGTAGGTTCATCATCTTCATCATCTCTATCGAAGTTTATAGGAGTTTAAGAATCATGTTGCTGATCATTTGGGTTGATTGGTGGGTTATAGATTTTACCACTCTGTGTAAATACGTCATTTACATGTTCGTTTCGAGCTTGTGGTGGTTGATAAGGTTTAGATGAGCTACCTTTTGGGTTAGGTTGAGTGTTACTAGGAAGAGATCCAAATGGTCGACCAGATTGCTTGTCAGCAAATTTGTTGAATTTAGCTTCGAGATTTTGGATTGAGGCTTGATGATTTTTTGGTTGTTGTTTCGAGTTTGTCTTTGACAAAAGAATTGGTTGATTGTTGAGCTTTTATGAAGTCGCTTAGTTGTTTTTGAAGTTCGGGTTTATCATCAGAGTTAGATTGATAGTTATCTCGGTTGTAATCATTTCTCCCGCTTAAACGCTAATTATCACGGTTTGAATCACGGTCGCGGTAATCATTGTAAAAATGAGTACGACGGAAGGTTTGCATGAATTTTGCTTCTTCTTCACGGGACATGGGTATGTCATCATCGTTATGATCAGGGTTTAGTTGTCTTGACCGAGATTGAAATTCTTTATATTGAGCATCTATTTTCATGGCCATGGCATCCATTCGGGCCATAATTTTATTAGTGTCAGAATTACTGCTACCTTCATCAGCGAAAGCAACAGTTTTCTTAAGAGATGGTTTTGTTTTTTGGTTTTTATCCCAGTCAAGCTTGAGTAAGACTTTGTCTTCAAGAAGTTGACAAGCTTGGTTTGGTGTTTTATAGAGAAAAATACCACCGGCTGCGGCATTTAGAACTTCTTATGTAATTTCGTTAAGGCCGTGATAAAATATTTTTATGATGTTCCCTTTGGATAGATTGTGACCATGGCAATTTCTAAGCATTTCCTTCATACGAAGCCAATCATCGTTTAGAGATTCATTTTCATGTTGAGAAAGGGCTCGGATTTCTCCGTGGATTCGATCAAAAAGAGCTGGGGGGAAGAATCTGCTAATGAAAGCGGTTGAAAGTTCATCCCATGTTTCGATAGTTCATTTGTTTAGTTCATCCAGCCATGTTTTTGCTTCTACGGTTAGTGATAGGGGAAACATCATTAGGCGGACAACTTCATTCTCGGTGTCTCTGTATTTAACCATATCACATATTCCGAGGAATTCGTGAATGTGTTTATGAGGATCGATTTTGATTCTACCATCGAATTTGTTTTCTTTGACAAGAGTCAAGTGGTTACCTTTAATGGCAAATTCGTTTGCGGTTTCAGGAATGGTGATTGCGAAACCAGGAGTCAGAGCGACAACACGGTCGGCAGCCCACATGGGTTCATCATCCATAGGATTGAGGTTTTGAGGGTAATGAGAAAGTGATGGAAGTAATTGATGTCGAGAATTGGCGTGTAGACAACTCTCGGTTGTTGAGGTGGATCGTTTCTTTGTTCGAATGGAACTCTTCTGAAAAATAGATTTTAGAGAGAGAAAGTAAAAAACAAAGAAAAATGGTTACTTGTTTCACAAAAGAAAAATGAGAAGCAACACCCTCTCCACACTTGGAGAGGGCTTTAAATAGCTACAAGGATGGACTATTCTTGTAGGCTTTGTGTTGGGCCGGTTCATAGAACAAATGGGCTTGAGCCCGACAATAGGCCCAACTGCTTAATCTAAATTCCGTAAATTTCGTTTTTACTTATACAAGGGCTCGTGATTATTTAATGACCATCACTTAATATAATACACGGTAACAATCTCCCCTTAAGGGGTGGTCATTCAATTGAGGATCCTTCTTGTGACGTTTTGAGTCTTGGAGCCTTGTGTTATTGGGAATTCTTTTTAAAGATCCTTCTGCGTGCTTGTGATCTTGGATCTTGATCTTTAACTTGATATATTTGACCAAAATACTGATACGTGGTCTTTGGCCTTGATTTGTCTTGCTTACTGAGATATTAAATCTTTATCCTTGGTATCTTTTTAACGCCTTGCGTTCTTGTGTCTCCACCCTCATGCCTCAAGATCTTGAAGCTTGCTTAAAATCTCCCTCAACATCTTGTCTTTTAAATGATTACTTGTACCATAAAATTGTTCTTATGAGGAGTTTGTTTTTTCATCAGAGATTGCGAAAGACTTTGATAGTTTGAGTTTCTTCATGTATTAATCTTTGTTGATTGAGCATGAGGTCTTGAAATCTTGGACTCGTCATGGATAGAAGAGGCTACCGTCGGAACACCTGCTATGTATAGGTTAGAGTTTAACATATTTTGGACGAAAGTGTCTTTGTCATTTCGTCGAATAGGTTGCAATACCATGGTTCCGTTAATCAGTATATATAGGCCTTGATCAGGTAGAATTCAAGATCTCCTTGACAGGGTTTCGCTGCTTGCCAATAGCCGTTCTCGTTTCCGGAGCGTCTACAAAGCAGACACACACGGTAATTGAGTGAATCAGATAGTTACGATCTTTCTGATTGTGCGTCAATTCATATTAATGGAACAAGTTTGATTCATGTAGAATCTTCACCATCGTTTCTTTTCCAGTTGGGTCACAAGTTTGATTAATATAGAATCTCGCAAGTAACCCTACCCAAGAGCTTGTTTGATGTTGGCATCACGAACGGGATTTCAATCTTCACTGTGGATACTAAAGAGTATCACTCTGATGTCTTCTTGGCAATTATCACAACGGATAAAGCGTTTAGGACTTAATGATCCAAAATGTTGTTTAATGATGTACACATTTTGTATATTGGAAATTGTGTCCTAGTAGATTTTTGATGGATCTCGTTGGCTTAAGACTTATAAGTGTCATTTGTTATTTGGTAATCGGAGGCTGGAGCGGACTGCCACCTTTTCAATATCAACGATCTCGGAATGAGAAAGTCGATAGAAATGTGATGAACTCCGTGAGAAATGAAACAGAAATCTTTTGAGAGATTCTGAGTGGCTAGGGAGGGTTGTGCATTGCATCACTGGGTCCATGATGACTTGTCTTCAATATCGGAATCATCTTTGTGATTACCGATAGATTATGCTATTGACCCGGTTTCTGCTAAAGGCTTGTATGGAGGCTTTCTTTCTTTTTCACCCTTTTATCTTACAATTCTTTTTCATTCTTCAACCCCTTCAGTGCTTACCGAGACTTCATGACTAGTACCTTGTTGGGTTTATTCCAGCACTAGCTCACACCCCCCCCCCCCCTCCCCCCCCCCTATCTCAGTCGGCCTCTATTCCTTTTATTCTCAAACTTAACTCCTTTTTTTTTTCAATCATACTCGGATTCTACTCTTCTAATGGAGTGTTCCTGGGCAGATTCCCTCGGTTTGGCTGGATCATGGACCGATTTATACTAACCTTAACCGCCTTATAACTCCTTGAGAAATAACAGTTGGTTAGTCTTTGTGTATTGCCATGAAGATCCATAAAACCATTTGATAAAAAATCAATCAAACGTGTTGAGAAATCAATTTGAGACACATTAGAGTATCCAGAGTTATACCAAAAAGCTCCCCCTACACATATGCACCATATTATGAAAGAGTTTTGCACATGCGAGGTTTAGGAACGCACTTATAGATTGAAGATCGTTATCGTTATTATCCGTATTGATACATGTTTGATCAATATTTCTCCCCCTCTAAAATTGAACTTATGTGGTTTACCAATTTTGTCAATTAGTGTAATTAAAACAAATTATGTCCGGAAATTCACATGTGGGCCTAACAAAGTATGGAGAGAACAGAGGCATGGCCTGAATGAATCATTTTATTTATATCCCACTCTAATTATAGAATAGAGTGAAAACTTGGAGTGGGAGTTTGTTGAGCACACAATTGAAAGTCTTTGAATAATTTTTCTTTTTGTAGAATATCTTGTAAAATTGGTGCCTCAAACAGGAAAATATGTGAGATATATCTTCATTTACCATCATTTTCCTTAAAACTTATCTTGAAGATTAAAACTTTGAATATTTATATGACTTGCTCAAGTCCGAGGAAGAATGAGCTTTCGTTTCATGTTTAGGATAAATGTACATAATGAAACATTTTCCTAATTTGGAGGAACAGAAGTCCTAAGCTGACATATACTCAGAAGTCGTAGAGACAAATAATGAAAGGACATGTTTGAAGGCATTGAAACTACTCGCGCGAACTTCATATATTCATCATGTGTTAATATTAATCAACAATTTCTTGGTTGCGCAAATGTTATCGAATTGCTCGAGAGACATGTCGGGAGAAGATTCTTTTTGTATTTTTGAAACTTGTTGATTTTTGGACTTTTGTTTTTATAGGTTATTTTTTTTTTTTTAAATATTTTTTTATATTTTTTTTTCTTGGTTTTATATTTTTGTATTTTGTTTTTGTCTGAATAATAATATATTAAAAGAATTACGAAGATTTGCAAAGACGTTCAAGTTCTTTAGGAGATAATCTGCGGATTACCAAGGCGACGAACCAAATAGATTGAATCGGTCTATGGAAGAGCTTTGGTGAAGATGGTCGGCAAGTTGGTAATCCGTCTTGAAAAATTCAGTTCAATCGTACCCCTTTCCACGTGTTCTTTATGTATTGTAGCGGACAGCGATGTGTTTTGTTCTTGAGTGTTGGACCGGGTTGCAGGATATGGCTATGGCTGATTTCGAATCACAGTAGATTGGAATCTTGTTGAAGTGTAAGCCATAGTCCGTTAACTGTGTCCGCATCCAAAGGACTTGGGCACAGCAAACGGATAGAGACACATATGTGCTTCGCGGGTAGACAGCGCTGGACAGTTCTTGTTTCTTTGAGGACCAGCTAACCACTTTTCGCCTAAACATTGAGCTACACCGGAAAGAGTAATAGTTACTCTTGAAGGTGTTTTACATCCCGCATAGTCCGCATCTGAAAATCGGTTTAGTTCAATACCAGATTCATTCGTATTACCAAAGCCGTATTAACGGATCACGGAGATAACGATAGATTCCTTTTACACCTCCTTGAGGTTGCTCTCGGTTGGCTTAGCTTGGTACCGAGCAATAAAACATGTAGCATGTACAATGGGTCCGGGTCTACTAGAGTAGATAAATTAGGGCCACCAAATCTTGCTACGTATTTTGAAGATCGACTGGTGACCCATTTTGATCAGTGTAAGCTTAGTTTTTGATCTCCATGGAGAAGTACAAACCGGGATTCACAAGCTTCCCATTCCATATTTTTTTAAGGTTTCTAAACATGTATTGGATGGTTATAAGATGCCACGGGGGAGTGGTTACTTGATTAAACAAGGAAATAAACCAGTCATCTCCCCTCATCACGAATTTCGAAGAGGGCTTTCATGAGGTCAGAATAATTTTTTTAGTTGGGTTTACTGAGGTGTGGTTAGAACCTAATATCATATCATCAAACGCTAGACCTGTACCTACTTAAGGTGGTACAGCGTCGAAGCGTTCTTATAAAACACACGTTGGATCAATTGTGCCTTTGAAGTAGTGTTTCTATTGGTGAAACGTTGACTAATTCTTTGTACACATGCCCTTGTCTTGCTTTAACCCATATAATGGCCTTCTTTAACTTGTAGGACAGTGGCTTGGATGTATCAGCTTCGTTAGAAACCTTTGGTTTGGCACTCGTACACGTCTTCTTTTCGCAGACGTACCATGCAACGAAAGCCGTTTTCACGTCCATTGAAACCCAAGAACGTTTTTCGTGTGTAAGCATATGCCGCATAAAATATACTCCGAGAGCTTCCTTCTACGCCATCAAGATGCGATGGTTTCTTCCGCCAAAATTTTTCCTTCCTCTGACGGTACCCTCTTACAACAGACGAGACTTGTTCGGCATGGTCCGTCTCTTGTTTGTTCTCTTCTTCAGGCTTGTTTTTGAATAACCATTTCTATCGTAAGCAGGTTTTATGTTATCCGGAGGAGGAACTAACACCCATACATAAAGCCTTTTGAACTGAAGAGCGTTCTTGCAATTGATTCTATCATGCAGGGTAGTCATAGCCTCTTTGACATTGCTTGGGTTCCACAGTGCTTACCGTTACTGAGTCCATGCTCATGCGTCACCATCGAAAACGCAGTGTTTCTTGTCAAAACTGGTCGAGGAGGTTCTCCCGATCACTTGTTCCTGAGGGTGATCTTGTCAATTGAAACTCTATGAGGGTCATGGTGGTAATAGTATGCATGTTCGATGGATTCCAAATTTTGTGAGGATATAAGATGCTAGCATCACTTGTGGAAGGAAGGAGCAAAGGGATTGGACAAACGTATTTTCATCGAACATAGCATTTGGAACATTGTCAGCAATTATTGCGGGTTGATGCTGACCATGTTGTTGTGTTTCGAGCTCGTCAACATCCTGTGAAGAAATTGGACAATTTGTAGCTTGAGAGGATGAAATTGTTGGTGTCGGTGCTGTGTCTGCTGTTGTTGTAGTTGCCGTTGGGTCTGAAGAGTTGAGCGTGACTTGAGATCCGGAGCAGTTCTTGGTGCAGATGACGGTTTTGTTTGACCACACTATAATCATCAACTAGCTTCGAACAAGTATATCCAATTCTCCTTCAGGTGGTTTTTGTGTTGTTATTGGTTGACGGAGCATTATAAGTAAGATCGGCAGTCCTGAATCTGATTTGTCATAAAGGTCGCTTTGAGCCCGGGTTTTGAACTGCTTGTTCAAAAAGCCATAGCTGAAAAGCTATCAAATGTCACTTTTCATTGTTCCTGTTTTCTTTGTCCTGCGGTTGTAAACACCTGTAAGCACAGGAATACGCCAGAATTAACCAATGAAAAAGCCAATGTCACCTTTTTGCACCAAGCTTCCCAATTATCTTCACGATCATTCTTAGGATCAACAGAGAGCCCCGATACAATGTAGTAAGGAGATATCGGTTTTCTGCGTTAATGAGCTCGTATGTGTTTTGTTAAACGCGGTGAATGTTGGAGCGGGTTTTTGAGTGTAGCACGCCTAGTAGCATTTGTAGCAAATCGCTGCAGGCCCTATATGAATAACGGTGCACGAGAGAAAAATAACATTGTTTCTAGCAGCCTCAACCAACGTTCGATTTCTTCGTTCCACTACTCCATTTTGTTGAGTGTACGGAAAAGAAGTCGCTTGGTGAGAGATGCCTAACTCTATCAATGTATTCTTTAAGGATTTGATTTTTGAATTCATGTGCGTTGTCGGTTCTTAAGATGTGATGACAGGTGACTGAAGAAGGTCAGTAATTGCTTCAGGAAAGGTTTTAATCACTTATGGTGCTTCATCCTTTTGATTTGGAGAAAATGTACCCGCAATTGGAACGGGAGTAATCGTCCACAATCACAAAACTTATCCCTTTCCATTTTTGTAGCAATTCTCATGGGGCCACACAAATCCTTATGAAGAAGTGTGTAACTCTGCTTCAGTAATTTGGAACTGGTTTGGTGGGTGTGTTGCCCTTTTGCTTTTTTCCTTACTCTCATGGGGGACAAGGTGTTCTTTGTGATATTGTGGAAATTTTGGGTAAGGACTGGTGACAGAGCGTTTTTGGCAAGGTCATTGTGGTTAGTCAATAATTGAAGGTGGGATAAACGTTGATGCATACCCATGACTTGGTAGAAGTTGCTCGATCCATGAGGCAATTTGTGGGATGCAGAGGTCCTTTTATGGAGATTGATGGTGTAAGGTTTGTTGAACGGTTTCCTTTTATCAAATCTAACTCCATTCTAGAGATCTGTCAAAACAAGATTTCCATTCTTGAAAGCAAACCTCTAATTTGATCTCACCAACTGCACTCTGATCTGGAACAGATTGTGGCCCAAGACCTCAACGAAATATAACCCTGGTGATAAAAGATTTCCCATTGAACCGTTACGAAAACCCAAATTGCAGCAAATGATCATTTCCCAAAGCGAAAGGTTCCAATAAAACTTCCAAGAGAAATTGATAAGAAGCTTTAGGTTCCGGTCATATGCATTGGAGCTACCCGACCGTCAGACGCTCCATTAATCAAATATTGGATACCTTGCCATAGGAAAAGTAAGTAGAATTTGGGAAACCGTATGATTTTAGGTTCCGAAAGGGATAGAAGTTCAAGCATTGATCACCATTACGAGCAGTCAGATTGACTCTCAGATTCACTTGGTTGCGATTACTTTTCTTTAATGTCACAAAAAAGTTCTTCCAGTTGGTGACCACCTTAAGGCATAAATCTAGGTTTACTAGGCTTAGGTGAAGAAGTCTTTCTTTGGAACCCTACAGTCTTAGGTTGTATAACCTTTTGGCTTTTGCTTCTTTTGATTGCAGTGTTTCGAACATTTGCCTTTTGTTTCTTGCCACGAGATTCATGTCCTTCACAGAATTAAGCATAATACATCATTGATTAGCAGTGAATAAAAATAATGGCTTACACATAGCACAAATAAACTTCTATTTATTCGCATACCGAATATCAGGCTTAACGTCTGTTTACATTCAGATGACATATGTTTCTTATTTTAGATAGCAGTAAATTCCTCATGTGTTCTTCTACCTTCAACACTTCTGTATCTCTTGTTGCAAACTTACTCTTTGACGCAGAGGGGACCTTATCATTTTGTATTGCTCCTAGGCTTGGGGCCTTCTGGTTCTCTAGCAGTGTTGTCTACGTCCTGTAGTAGATTAAACCATTTGAGTCTGAGGGTAACATCTTCTTAGTGAAGTACATGTGGGGTGTGAAACGGTTGATCGGAGTTGTCCTAACGCTCGCTCTAATTGTTGAGGGACATAAAAAAAATAAAACTTTTCTTCCCTAGAGGCTTTGTGACAAGGATAATTCTCCTAAATCATTCCTGGGGGCTAATCACATTAACCCTCTGTTTCAACACTTTTTGATTCTTGTGGGTGGGTCACCGACGTTTGAAGTGGATTGGTTTTTTTGACATATCATTCGTCTCATCAACTTTTGATTTGCAAACGTAGTATTCGTACTCGTACCTTTGGTCTGGTAGTCCCACTTGTCAGAAACTTTATCAAATAACAGGGCTCTTTAGCTTAAGCATTTCATAGATCTATATGAATTTGATGTTGCAAAGAAGTCAGTTAAGTGTTTTTTAGTTGAGCACTGTGCAAAGAGAAAATAGAGTCAAATGGGTGTTTTGTATGTGGTCGTAAGGTGCAGCAATGTCCATTTTCTAATTCCGTAAACCTGAATTTCTAATTCTACATTCTCATTTTCATGTTTCTGAGAAAAGGATCAAGGGTATTTGAGACACTTGGAGTATCCTGACTGTTACCCCTTTTGTTCCCATACTGAGCTTGCAAACCGTGGATTTGGTGGTGCTTGTCATGTAAGACTTGATCGTACGAAATTGTGCAATACTTTGGCATTCTTCACACTGTTGTACCATTCCTTTCCAATAGTTTTGCTTATTCATTCGCTTTTTAATGATTACAAGTTTAAGTCGTTCTTTCGTACGGTCAAGCTCGTTTGGTGATTTGATGTGAACCTACATCCGATGGATTTTGCGCAATAGGACATTATGTCTTGACTGACAAAACTGCTCTCAGAGTCGCTCAATGTCCCAATTCAATGTCTTGTGCTTAGCATAGAGATTCAACAGCTTCTTTTGCAAGAGATTTAAAGTCTCGAACAAATTTAGCTGCTTCTTTCAAAAAAGTGAATTTCAAAATTTTGAACGTCTATAAATCACTTGGTTGTAAGATAGGAAAATTTCTTTCTTTTAAAATCTTTGTGAATCTCTTGATGTGCACTGGACGACCAATTGTGTGTATCTAAAGTCATTCTATGTTTGACAACCGTTGAAGAGTTCACAATGGTGCTTTTTTACCTCATTTAGAATTTTTCGAGCACATTTGTGTAGTGTCATCAAACATTCTTTATTTGGTATGGAATATCTGATTTCTGTCATCAGTGGCCATTTATGGAAGTATTTAAAAGTACACTCTTCTTGTGACTCTGCCGTTTTAGAATACGAAAAACCCCCCGAAAAGGATGATAAATCTTAGTTAGAGTTTGACCGGTTTTATTTTCTTTTGTTCAATTGTGTCATTTTTTGGCGACTCTCTTGAGCAAAGCTGCTGTGTCTCTCGAATCATGCACAACAGGGGTTCATGCTTTTTAAGTTACTCTTTGCCATCATTACAAACATGATGTTTTCGCTGTGCTTGCTTGTGATAAAAGGATTTTGATAACCCAACAAGCCATTTTCTGTTTCGGTCGTGGTTAAAACAAGTCTTTTTTGGCTTTAGGTGTAAGCATAGTGCAGCGTTTTGATCGAGTTTTTGACACGTTTTAACCAAAGGATTATCTAATTCTTTATCTTATCTCAGTTGATTTTTGTTTATCAAGAAGCTCGTCTTCTGCGAATTTTTGGAAATTCAGGACATTCTACTTTTTCTTTTCTTCGAGGTAATGAGAAGAACAGTTGATTTTTCCGTTGATAAGCTTTTACTTACAAGTTCGATTATTTCCGAATTCAGAGCTCGTTAATTTGTTTACCGGAACTTATTTGAAGAGCATTTATCTTTTTAGTAAGACATTGTTCTTGAATATAAAACTGACGTTTGATAACATTTTCAAGTTTGTCACTATTTTTCTTGACTTATTTTCAAAAACATTTTCCTTGATTTTATAGCTAGCCAAGTCAGTGGTCAAATCAGCATTTGTTCTTTCACCAGTTTCGCATTGACGATGTTTGACTTTTCAACTTCAAGGCCAATATTATTATATTATGCTTCAAAGTACAGCTCGTATTTCCTCAACATTTCAGTTTGTTGATCATTCTGTTCCCCCTCTTGTTCACTCACTCTAGAATATCAGGAAATAACATTTGTACTTTTGTTGTACTTGGTGTGGTTCTTGAACTGGGTTTCGGTATTCTCAATATAATGCTCCTCTTGAGTATACAATAGTAAATATCTCATTTTCATAGCAGTTGTCATGTTGTGTACCTCAGCTGATCCGTCCAGATCATAGACGGGGAGCTTTGTCAGTTCTGAGTAACCGATGTTGATGCTTTTCTGCAAATTAGCCATTCAAAATGCTCTGTTTGCATTGACTTCCTCATATTTCATCTAGATCTGCTGCTGCAGCAGCCATCAAATCAAAATCTGTCAGCTTGGAGTCTAGGGATTCCTGCTTCTTTCCTTTTGTGCAAATCAACAAATGAGTCTGAGATAAGCGCAATCCCTTATCCTTTGTCTGACTGTACAGTTCCTAGCAAGATGACCCAAAGCCTCTGCAGTTGTAAAACACCTTATCTGATTACCATATATTCCGGCGCCATTACCCCTCAGACCGTGCTGCAACAACATTTCCATTCCAATTTTCTGTGCACCAATTTTGCCCAATTCTGATTTCCAATATTCTAACACCTTGATTCTGTACTCGCACACTTGAACTACCTGATTCCCGACTTTCTGTACTGCTCATTATACTCATTTTGATACCCAAACCATTCTGCCCCAGCATACTGTCTATAACTGGATTGCCCACCATTAGCTCCATACCATCCGCATCTGTTGTCTAGACCCATTATTATTACCCGGTTGAGCAATCTGCCGATTACGAGGGTTTGATGAAATTCTCTGGTTGTTGTTGGTTGGTGCTTGAGTATTTTAGTTTGATTGCCTTAGCCATTAAGAGCTGACAGTGCCCACTGTTATGCGGTTGTGGATCTGTAATGTCTTCGGGATTTGGCATTGGTTGTTGCATGTAGTTCTGGTTGAATGATGGTTGTGGGTTATAGTTGTTAGTTGATTGGGTTGTGGTTTGTTGCCACTGTAGGCTATTAGGTGATGGTTGATCTTGGTGAAAACTCTGGGAATAGTTGAAAGGATTCGTTGGAACTTTGCCTTGAGTGCTAGCGGTTTCATGTGTTTTTGCAAGTCGTTCAGCTCTTAGATCATCTACCTTCTTTTGATTGTACTTCAAGAAATCATACAACTGAGTGTAATCTGCTGTATGCAGTCCTTTTATGTGAACAAATAGTAATATGTCGACTCCATTCTGGTTGTAAGTTGTTTAGGAAAATTGAGGATTATCTAGCAATCTTTTCGGAAAGTGTTTGTTTCTCTTGAAGTTCCATTCATTCAATTTTGAGAATAGAATCGGTGATAGTAAGGAACTCAACTCGATTCCCCTATCAGTGGCAAGCAGAGTAAAACCTTTACCCATTCATTAAACAAACTTAGCCTTCTTTTCTTGAATTCAATATCGGAACCTTTTTCATCATTTGTTGCCACGTACCTGATTTCTGAAGCAGTTTCCACAATATATCAACAGCAGCATAGATGTTCTTCAGGACCAAGTACTAGAAGAATGGTATGAATTGCTTGGATCATCTGCTTCCTTCTGTTTAATATTCTGTCTACTGTGATGTTCATCATCGGTTTATTCATGAAAACGTTTCCGGAACAGGTACTTCTACAGATCGGACATCACCTGGGTTCAGGGTAATCATTCGTTGACATTAAGACCTTTCATAAATGGACGTTGTAGATTAAACTTTTCCATTTGGTCTACTACTTAGCATACGAAGCAAGACGCGATGACCATGGAACATAGTTCTCTTTGTTAAGCATAGGAGGGCGGTTTTCAGAACCATCAGCATAAATGTCTTGTTGAGTCGACATTGCAAAAGTGATGTGAAATGATAAGCAAGGATCTTTAGTGGGTAAAAGACTAAGTTGATTGTTGTTGTGTGGATTTGACACTCTCAAAACTAACGTTCCCGCTTTTAGCTCGTCTATGATCAAAACCGATAATGAATTAACGGGATTTTACAAGATCACTAGATAACCGTGAATGATTTGATTCGGAATCAGCGGCGAAAAATTCTAAAAAATACTGAAAAGTGTCAATAAATCATAGAAAACGATGTTTTTGGGCTTCGAAAAATCCTCACACTCCACACTTCTTTAACCAACTAATGGATGGTTACAGCGTGACTCGTCACGTTTTTCTCTTCGATTTGAGAGGTCACGGGCCTTAAACGGACTTACGGATCAAAAGTTATGGCTGTTTTACTGAAACCCTTTTCTTCACACAAAAAAATTTTCGTTCGGTCCAAAAAAATTTCACTCGTTCGATCAACGCTAGTTCGAACCTTCGCTCCGCTTCGGTTCCTTCGCTCGTTGTCCGATCGACGGCGCTAGTTCGGTCCTTCGCTCGTTCGATCGACGCTAGTTCGGTCCTTCGCTCGTTCGATCGACGCTAGTTCGATCCTTCGCTCGTTCGATCGACGCTAGTTCGAACCTTCGCTCGTTCGATCGATGCTAGTTCGATTGTTGCTCGTTCGATCGAAGCTAGTTCGATTGTTGCTAGTTCGAACGACGCTAGTTCGATTAGGTGAGTTCGATTGATCTAGTTCGATGGTGGCTTGTTCGATCCACAAGAAATATCACTCGTTCGATGGTCCTTGTTCGATCCACAAGAAATACTCGTTCGATGGTCCTTGTTCGATCGTCCTAGTTCGAACCAAACACACCACTCGTTCGATCTTCGCTAGTTCGAACCAAACTCGTTCGAACCTTGTTGAAATCACTCGTTCGAACTTCGCTAGTATGTTGCTCGATTCTTTGCTTCTTTCCGACCTTGCGTTTTGCACAAACAATCCACAACGAACCACAAAGCATAAGCCACAGCACAAAACCCATGGTTCTTGTACAAACAAAACAAAAAAATTTCGAATAGAAAATAAATTAATAAGCCGAAACAATAATCTCTAATTAGTTACCACTAAACAATCACTTAAACCCAACCTTGGATCTTGATTACCACTTGTTAGGAATCATTTAATTCACCTAAAACAAAAAATAAGAAAAAGATTTTAGAGAGAGAATGTAAAAAACAAAGAAAATTGGTTACTTGTTTCACAAAAGGAAAAATGAGAAGCAACACCTTCCACACTTGGAGATGGCTTTAAAATAGCTACAAGGATGGGGACTATTCTTTGTATGCTTTGTGTTGGGGCCGGTTTCATAGAACAAATGGGCTTGAGCCCGACAACTAGGCCCAACTAGCTTAACTAAATTCCCGTAAACTACGTTTTACTTATACAAGGCTCGGGAATATTTAATGACCATCACTTTAATAAATACACGGCTAACAGACTGAGATAACCAGTTATTAGATGGAAACACACGGGTAAAAGTATAACCTACGTATGTAGTACAATCTTTTTAGGTAAGACCAGGTCGTCCACAGGGATTTGCGTAGTGTTGAATAATCAGTTGTAAAATAAACTTTAACAGATTTGAAATAAACTGAACTAAATTCAATAAGGAGAAAGATGAATACTCAGATAATTTCATATAATTCACAATCAATGGTAAGGGTTACGATCTCAGCCTTGGTACTTGAATTTATAAAAAGTGTTTTCTCATTAGAAAATGTTTACAATATTCATTGTCTAACTTAAGACTTTTTGGTAGTTAACTCGATCAAATGTGTCACTCAAATAATCTAGTTACTACTATATCAAATCATTTTTGTTTATCAAATAACGTAAGTGGATTTCTCATCACAGACGATAAAGATCATAGACAAATCTTTAAAACTATGTAGCTTACAACGTGTCTTTCGACCTATACCCGTGTGAGTATATAATCAAAGTTGATAATCAAAGTTGATAAGATTAGATACGATAGGATTATAACATAAGCTTAAGATTAACAAGATCGTAATTTCCAACGCTTATTCTTTATATAATTTTACCGAGTGTATGAGATGATTAGCTTTCATGGCTGGGTGGGGGGGGGGGCTATGGAAGTTCATTTACCTAAAGCAAATAGATAAACAGATACAGAACTTTGTCCGATGGTAGAATTATGGATCAAAATTCTACCAGTACAGTATAGAATCGTTGTACAACCTTTATTCTACTAGATATTATGATATCCTTCTTTGTTTTTCGTTATTTGATCTTCAATCTTCAAGTGTTTGTGGTTTTTATGGATGAGAGGTTTAGAATGATGATGTAATGATTAAAGGATGTTGTGATTGGAGTTATGAAGTAATGATTTGTTAGTGTAGGATGATTTTGGGTCGAAGAGTGGCGCATAAGATTGACTTATGTGGCGACTGTAGGTTGTAAATGCGAGGTTGTATTTAATTTTCCATTTTAATTATTCTTTATAGTTATGTTAGGAAGATGCGAGGCACACTAGAATTATTGTGCGGCGTATTGGTGATTAATGCTAGTCTTCATTTATTTGATTTTTAATTCTTGGACCTGATGGGATGTTGCAGCGCACAAAGGGTAAGTGCGGCGTACTTGGGTCTTTTTTTAGCTTTGGTCCTTTCTTTTTCTTCTATTTTGCTTTTCAATCATTGTAAACACTTGAGCTTTGTTCCTTTTGAGCTCGGGATAACTTAAGTGAACTGCACTATTATTTATGCTATTAAGTATCGAAAGTTCATGAAAAATGATAAAATATATACAAATAATGCCGCTAAAACATGTATAATTTAGGTGTTATCAATCTTTGACTTGATATCTTTTAACTTAATCTTGATATCTTGGTCTTTAGCCTTGACTTTATCTTGACTCTTGAGATCTTTAAATCTTTATCCTTGAATCTTTTGCACGCCCTTGTGTTATTGTATCTCTACCTCATGTCATTGTCTTGAATGCTTGTAACAATCTCCCTTAACATTTGGTCTATGGACATGATTTCTTGTACACACATGATGGATGCAATATCACTTGATCCACATGAAAGATATACCATTTTCATTGTAAGGTAATCTTATCAATGATGTTCCTTTAAGGAAGTGCTTGTACATCATAGTTTGTGGAAGACTTGGAAACATGTACTTGAGCGTTCATCATGAATTTATCTCTGTCGATGGATTATAAGCATGAGGTCTTGAATCTTGACTCAGCTTGAATGAGGTTGTAACGCCGTCAGTTATACCTAAAATTTATGTTAATAGTCACCCACATAACTATACAAATACTAAAGGCCACCGCATCTTCAAACAAAACAAATGCCTTCCATAGATGGATAACTCACTATTTCTATTCTCCAAACTAAATACGTGAAATCAATCTAAAGGTGTGAAAGTAAATATAATAAAAAAATAAAAAACCAACCAAACGACAATATATAGCAAAAAGTCAAAAAACCATATGTCACATTTGTTTTTAAACTAATAAAACATACCAGCAACTAAACGTTCTAATTCCGAAAAATATTAAGAGATAACAAAGAAGTGATTCCAAAAAGTGAGCAAAACTATTAAAGGAGTCATATATTAGATTAAGATAACAAAGAAGTGTTAAAAGATCAAATAAGGTCGACCTATTATATAGAAATATAGAATAAGACATATTATATATGAACTGTACCTGTTATGGTGCTCCTTTAGAACTGAAGTCAATATACCACCAGCTCATTCTAGGTCTCCACGCATCACAAGCGTCTTATACTCGATCAACGTGAGCAACAAAGTGTATTTAAAGTGTAAGACAGCAAAAGAATGTTCGAACAGAATATCAAAGTTATATAGATCCAAAAATATGAGCACCAAAGCCTACTCACTTGATCCCGTGTCAATGAGATAAACCCTGCTTTGATTAGCTAGATATCCTAGAATATACATTGTTCGGTCCAAATGAAACATTGTGGTTACCTAAAAAGACTCCACATCAATTACCGACATATGACATTTATTTATAGTAGTTTTAAATAAATAACCGGATTGAGCAAGGAATCAAAACAGGTATTTTTGTGTGGGTCAAACCTGAAACACTTTTTTTCTAAATTTTAGATACTTCTTATACAGTTGGTATGTCAAATGTGATAATTCTTGATTTATGAGGTTTTTTTGTATTAATAATATAGTTATGGACACTTTTAACCTGTTCAGCCCATTTAAACTGTTTTGATCTTAGTTAGTCTATAATAATAACCTGTTTGAACCCAAAGATTTGCAGAAAGATGTAGCATGTTTGGTATAAAGTTCTTACCTCAGCATGAAGTTTCTCCATAGGCATCCACTCAACAGGATCGTAAAGATCTACTAGAACAGTGGCCACAGATGATACCACGTCTTTCTCTGTTAACTGCAAGAGTTGTTGATTATCAGACTCTCTATCAACTCTTGATCTTCCCTCAGGCCAATAGCAAATTTGCTTATTTTTTATTTTATTATTTTGTATCTTTACCACTCAGGGCTTTGTAGCTGAGAGGAGTTGGTCGTCCTTCAAAACTTTTCCATCGCATATTAAACGCTGTTGGTTAGATAATACACCAGTTACAGTAGCAATATGTTCCTTTAGTATAGGAACATATACCTAAAAGAATATTAAATTCATGTAAGCATAAATAAGCAAACTGTATACAATAGACATAGCTTTACACTCGACTTCAAAAACTACAGATGGAGTAAATAGTGCTTACACATTTATCTACTCGCATGGTGTATGTTTGAGAACATTAATGAATAATCAGAGAGCAAATAAATCTTTTCTACTCTTTTGAGAGCTTCATATGCTTTGGGATGATCTTCGAAATTGAAAGCGTCTAAGTCAAAGTATTCAGGTGCAACAATTGTTGACCATAACCATAGGTTGATAGTTGTCTTGGTTTTATATTCTAGTGTGGGAACATCATAAGCAACTACCATTATATTTTCTCCACCAACCCATTCCTTTTGTCCATCTGGACCCATAACAACTTCACCATAAAACTTTACAGAATAAGAGACATCGTTTCTTGGTATTTTGTATGGATTGCCCATCTGAAAAATATATTAAACTATCATGTAAAATAATGTTAGTAAAATAATTAGAATGAATTTGAATGTGGAAACCTCAAGCTAACTTTCTGCAACTTTGTCTTGATCGTCTTTTGTTATGAGTTGCTTAAAAAATCATGTTCTTATGACCTTATGGCCTTTCAGTTGCATAACTTTCATAAACTAAAACAATACACATTCAAAACAAAAGAAAGAAGATGAACCTGTAAAAAAAGAAACCAACATTAGGGTTTTTGATTCATAACCTGGAAAAAAGTTTGAACATTAAGGTTTTCAATTCATTGTTATTGCGATTTTAGATAATGGTTTTCTTTATGCATCTAAAGAAACGTGTATGTAATTTGTGATTGATATCTTCCTTAAAATCAATTCCTAAATTATCTAAAAATAATATGTACATTATATAAAGAATTTTATAATCTGTAGATTATGAATACTTTTTTTAGTAATCATTTTTTGTATGACCTTATATATTTTAACTTGGAAGATATAAACAAAAAAACAGCTAGTCTAGTGGTTAAGGTGATTGTTTGTGAATTAGTAGACTTAGGTTCAAGTCTTGCAAGGGACATAATTTGCTATTTTTTTAAAATCGAATTAAACAATAAAAATAGTGATGACATGGCAACTGAATTTTACAAAAAAAAATTAATAGTGGTGACATATAAAAATCTAAAATTAACTTTAAAATTATGTAAAAAATAAATAAAAAGTTAATGACATGGCAACCAAGATGACATGGCGTTATGACGTGGCAAAAAATAGTCAAATACCTCCTGTTATATACATATATATATATACGTATATACGGTTACGAACGCCTAATTTCAAATGTTATATTGATTATATATATATGTAAGGCACTGTGATGCTGGTAATTTGAGTAACGGTATTTTATAAGATACTTACACCTTTTACCGTGTTATCACACGTCATGTCTACCCCAACTTATGTTGATTCAGAGTTTATAACCCACGCTGACGGAGCTCAGAGCTCCCGAGTCCCGTTCCTTTACCTGATGACCCCTATGTAGCGGTTAGGCAGGCACAGTTAGTTGATACAGATACTGAGTCAGACCCAGAGGATGCTCCCTTAGAGGTAGAGGAGTTGCAGTCATTAGGTTCTAGAGTACCCCTTATGGGTAAGGAGTTTGAGGCTGTTGAGCCATCAGGTACTAAGACTGATTCATCTCATTCATCTGCTTCGTTAGATTCCACCGCACCACTATCACCCGATCATCCACTTACTCATGTTTCACCTACTCCTACACCTACCTGTGCTTCATTTCACCATAGGACTGCACGTATGGCAGTGCGTGCTCAGCCCGCCATGTCTCTTGGTCTTTCGGCTAGCATGACAAAGGTGATGGCTTTGTTAGATTCAACTTTCCATAAGAGGTATAAATCCTCTTACGAGACACCATCACCATCTCTGACCCTTCTAGTACGGAAGAGGTATAGAGGTACTTCTGAGCTCGTATTAGATACTAATATTGAGGGAGACAAGTTAGGAGATGAGGATGCGAAGGATGAGATTTTGGATGCGGATGATGAAAGAGAGAGGGGTTAGATGACGAGGATCATGGTTTAAACGATGAGGATCGTGGTTTAGATGATGAGGATTATGGTTTAGATGATGAGGGTCGTGGTTTAGATGATGAGGGTCGTGGTTTAGATGATAAGGGTCTTGGTTTAGAGGGGAGTGAGGAGGAGGCTGTACCCGAGGGTTAGCAGCGAGCAACTCTGGTTGTGGATACATTCGTGGGTGAGCCTTTAGGACTTGGGTATGGAGCACTGTTGGGAATTAAGTATTTTAGACTTAATTCTGTTAGTAATACAGTTAGTTCTGCAAGTACACATGTTAGTACTAGTAGAAGAGTTAGCATAGTTAGTACTGGTAGTGTACTATAGTTAATACTGTCAGTATAAAGATGTTAATACTGATAGTTAAAGTTAGTACTGTTATGTTATAGTTAAGTCTGCTTATGCAGAAGTTAGTTAGAGTTAGAGATATCTTAGGAAAGGATATGCATAATCTCTATACGCGTTTTGTAAAGCCTATTAGGGTTTCCTTGGTGTATAAAAGGAACCCTAGGCATAGTTAGAATACACAGATCTATAAAGAACAATTAGCAAATCATAGTTTGTAATCAAGGCAGATTTAAGTTATAATATAAAGTGTGAGTTTGATAGAAGATCTCTTGTGTTTACTTAATACTGTTCTTCTTAGCATTGTTGATTAGTTTCCGCATAATCAACAGTGTTCAATCAGTGTTTCATTATTGTTGCTTTGGATTTATCTAAAGTAACAAACCCTTTGCAAGCTAAAGGTTCAAGATCTATTCAGTAAGGGATCCAACAAGTGGTATCAGAGCTTGTGTGGAAACTCTAAATAAGAAGAACTCCATTATTTGAAGTAGATCTACAATCAAATAAAAAAGATGGCAGAACTAGACACTCCTCTACCAACTATCACAGCAATGAAAATCCCAATCATCAAGAAGGGAGAATATGATATTTGGAGCATGAGAATGCGACAATATATTAGTCACACAAACCATAACCTATGGGACATAATTGTCAATGGTGATCTTCAAGAAGAGACTGCACCTGCAGGAGAACAATCTGGTCCTCCTGCTCCTAAGACTGCCAAACAACTGGCTGCAAAACATAATCAGGAAAGAGTTAAGAGCATCTTGCTTTTAGCAATACCTGATGAATATCTCCTTAAGTTTCATAATGTTCCAGATGGTAAATCTCTCTAGGATGCAATCAAATCAAGGTTTGGAGGAAATGATGAATCCAAAAAGATGCATAGGAATGTTCTAAAAGATCAGTTTGAAAACTTTACCACTGCACCAAATGAAAGTCTGGATAAGGCTTATGATAGGTTCCAAAAGCTCATAAGTCAATTGGAGGTTTATGCTGCTCTAGTATCAAAGGAAGATATCAACCAAAAGTTCCTAAGAAGTCTTCCTCCTTCATGGAGCCAAATTGCATTAATCATGAGAATTAAGCCAGACATATACCAGACTGATATTGATGATCTCTACAACAACCTTAGGGTCTATGAAGATGAGATGAAAAGGTCTTTAAGTTCCACATCTAATTCTCAGAACTTGGCTTTTCTTTCCTCTGAGAATACTAGCAGCACTAATGAATTTAGTCCTGCCAGTGGAAATTTTGGAGTTAATACTGCTGGAGGAACTAGTTTATCAAGTCAGGTTTCATTTACTCAAGGTGCTGATGATGTAGTGTGCTCTTTCTTTGCATAACAAACAACCAGTCCTCCACTTGATAATGAGGATTTGCAGCAGATTGATCAAGATGATTTGGAAGAATTAGATACTAGATGGCAGGTGACCATGTTGACTGTTAGGGTGCAGAGATTCATTCAGAAGACAAGAAGAAACTTGGATTTCAAAGGAAAACAACCTGTTACCTTTGATAAGTCAAAAGTTGAGTGCTACAACTATCACTGGAAAGGGCACTTTGCTAAGGAATGCAAATCAGGAAGGAACATAGGGAAAAGATCTTATGGTGATAATGGCATAAAGAATGCAACAACAAATGAACCATCATCACAAGCACTGGTGGCTCAAGATGGTCTAGGAGGCTATGACTGGAGTATTGATTTTGATGAACCAATTAATTATGCTTTAATGGCGATCTCCTCCTCAAGCTCATCAAGTTCTTCTGACAATGAGGTACAAAACTATTCTAAACAATGTCTTGAATCTTTTAAAACTCTTTAAAAGAACTTTGATAGTGAAAGAGAAAAACATAGCAAAGCCAGACTAGAAATTCAGGGTTATGAGTTAGCCTTAGAGTCTCTAGAATCTAGAATTCTTGGACATGAAAAGAATGAACTGGATTGGGGTGAAAAATATGAGTTTCAAAACTATGAGCTTAAGTGCAAGGAAGTAAAAATTGACAACCTTAAAATGGAACTAGAAAAAGTTGTTAAGGAAAATGATGAGTTGAAAGTTAAGATAGAAAAATGG
>BQNB010034107.1:31457-51843 GCA_026074375.1 Tanacetum coccineum
TATTACAATGCTTCTGACATACGTACGATTAACAAACTTTATTTATCAAATATGGAGTGTATATCTATCGATTCATTCATAAAAAAATATGCCATTGAAAAGATCGTCGAATTGCGAACGAAACGAGCCCAATATTGCAATGCTTATCACAAACTTACGCTTTTATAAAAAAGGTTGAAGTTGAATATATATTTTAAAATACTTACATAAATGGTCCCTGAGGTTATCGGTTCATTGCAAGGTTGACAAACAGTACATGAGATTATTGGTCTGTTGCAAAATTAGTCCCGCGCGCTCCGCGACGACGCGCGGGTTACGAACCTCGTGTTGGGAATGACGTTTTCCTAACTTAGTACCGACAGTATTAATAGTTAGTACTGATAGTTATAGTTAGTATTGACAGTACAAAATGTTAAGTACTGATCAGTTAGTTAGTACCGATAGTAGAAATGAGTTAGTACCGTTTAAGAGATATGTATGAGATATTTTAGGAAAAGATATGTATTATCTATTACGCATTTTGTAAGTCTGTTAGGGTTTATCCTTGGTCTATAAAAGGATCTCTCTTGGCATAGTTAAAACATACGAACTCAATATATCTCATACAAAATCATATCTCATAGTTAGTAATCTGTAATCATCAAAAGCAGATTAATATAAATTATTATTTAGTTTTTCATTGTTCTTCTTAGTACTTGTGTTAAGATTCCGCATTAACACATAGTATTCATAGTTAGTATTTCTATATAGTCAAACTGTATTTATACAAGTTGGCTATCATCCTTAGTAGGCTGCAAAGATCTATTCAGTTAGGGACTCACAATATTTCTATATAATAGGTCGACCTTATTTGATCTTTTAGCACTTCTTTGTTATCTTAATCTAATATATGACTCCTTTAATAGTTTTGCTCACTTTTTGGAATCACTTCTTTGTTATCTCTTAATATTTTTCGGAATTAGAACGTTTAGTTGCTGGTATGTTTTATTAGTTTAAAAACAAAAGTGACGTATGGTATTTTGACTTTTTGCTATATATTGTCGTTTGGTTGGTTTTTTATTTTTTTATTATATTTACTTTCACACCTTTAGATTGATTTCACGTATTTAGTTTGGAGAATAGAAATACTGAGTTAACCATCTATGGAAGGCATTTGTTTTGTTTGAAGATGCGGTGGCCTTTAGTATTTGTATAGTTATGTGGGTGACTATTTTTGGATCCTACTTCTGTTTTCTGGGTTCTTTGATGTAAGGCGATACATACCTTATGATTTTAGGTATACTTGGAGGTGCACATTTAGTGTATTAGGCTATTAGTATTTGTTTGACAACAAGATTCTTTTTTGACACTATTTGCGTAATGCACTGTGTGAGGATTACAGAACATGGTATAATAGACCAGAGATGCTAAAAATGTTTGTTTTTCTTATATTATAATTGTTAAAATGTTTTCCTTTTCCTCAAGCAGGTATTCCGTGTTGTTTTATTGAGAACAAGGACATTTTATTTTTAGTTAAAGTTCCACCAGTCACCATAGTCCAGTAGCCACAGTGTCTGATATTAATATTGTGAACCATCTGTTGGATTCTTGACTATAATGTCCAACCTTGTATTGTCCTGAACCCAAACACAGTTCCATTGAACCCCTAGCAAGATTTAGTAAAGAGCAATGTCTCAACTTAAGCTCTCATCATGGGTGCTTCAAGATTATCAAGTTTCCTATCAATTAAATGCAATCTTCGTGATCTCCGACAATGTATAGCCACCGTGAAAATAGGCAAGCTAGATCTTGCAACCACACTCCTTGCTAAGGCCAAAGGAGTTTCCTAATTGTTACCAACTGATATGGTCATTGCTAACAAGTTTGCACATGATTCAAACAACAGGTTTCTTTTTTTCTTTTCTTTTTAATAATGCCACCTTTCTTACTCATCGAAATAATATTGGGTATAATTAGAGTTGCCTGTTACAATCCGTCTCCTTATAAACAAGACATTTTAGTTAATTTCACTTATGAATATTAATTCATTTTGTAGTTTTCATCTCCATCACCTCATGTTCAATTGTTTTGCACTACCTCTGACGATCAACGTAAATATTGTGGAGATGAGTTCAAACAAGGATAAATATTAAAGGTTAGTATAGTATCTTTAATATTGAATGTATAACTTTACTATTTAATAGATGAATTGACTTCATTATATAAAAAAGGCCTAATTAGTAACTAACTTGATAACTATGTTGTATGTCTTTTGCAGTTTAACTGGTATGTCATGAGTTCCTGAAACATCTTATAGTTATCCGAATCTTAAGGAATCTAATAACCGCTCTCACCGCTCTCCACCTTAGGGTTTGCTTAGTCTTTCTACCAAGGTTGGTATTCTCACACAGATAATTGTATGTGGTTGTTTTAAGAGTGAAGACAAAAAGAGGTTTGGAAGTACTTTGTTGTGACAAAGACGGTGAATACACAAACACTAGAACACGTGTCGTGTAGACAGAATTATTTTATTTCGTATACAACGACTATTTTTTTTACACTTTTGATTGCTATGTTTATAGAAATTAAGTGAAAACTTTCTTTTTATTTCAATTATTGTGTTTATGATATTTAATGTTATTGATTATGTATCTACGTACTCTAAACAATATTTAGCAAGACCAAAAAATGTAAATAATAATTACATGCCATGCCCGTCTAACGGGCGGGCTTAGCCACAAACAATATTTAACGTTATTGATTATGTAAATAATAATAAAACATTTTAATCCAAAAAAAATAAAATAATAATATAACATATACTTTCTTCTTGTGGATAATATATTAACTTTTATTTCCTGTAATCAAATAAAAAATAATTTCTTGCATGTTGTTAATACATTAAATAAATAATTTGATATATAATTGATTTACATTTGCTTAAATGTTACAAAAAGACATTTATAAAAAAGACCACACAATAAAAAAATTTTAAAAACAATGTTTCTATAATAAACAAATTTAAAAAATCAATATTTAAAAAAAACAATAATAACAAGTCATACCCGCCTATCGGGAGGGTTTTGCAACTAATATATATATATATATATATATATATATATAACAAATATACCCAAGTGGTACGAACAACAAACAAGCATCATCATGGTTCTACACAAAATAAACACTTTAGGGCATCATACCATACCCTAACATATCCATTAAGGGCACGCCCTTAATCAGCATCGCTATCAATCGATCATACCTACCAAGGCTCTAGGGCATTATGCACTACATGTCATAACTACCCAATACGCATCCTCAACTAACGTCGCTACCCGCGACATATCTACCTAGGCTTTTAGGGAATCATACAATATAATCAAGGCATCATCGCAAGCACTAGGCAATCAACAACACTCTAAATCCCATCACTCGCAAGTGTTCTCATATCACATCACTACACGAAAGTACGCATTACCCAATACGTACACTCAAGGTAAACTCATTTTCAGGTGGTCTTATCATTTACACATCCATCCCTTCCTTTAACATAGCTTAAGAAAACTACCCCCGTCATTTCATAGCCCTTTGTAAATTAAGCATAGTTGATCAGGCCATGCGTAATTTAGGAGATACCATGAATTGCTCGGGCTGATTGACTTTCGCCATGTTTGCGGTTTTACAAAAACTCTAGTTTGGTTATAGTTGTGTTTTTACAAATTTTCCTTTTTATAAAAACCAGCATTCTCTATAACCTTGGCTCTGATTACCAATCTGTCACACCCCACCAGCAGCGAAAACACGAGAATGCGACACAATGATTCACATTGCATAAGATACAAAATCATACCATACATTATTTCAAAAGTTTATTTACAAAATTTTACAATTTCGCAACCTTGGAAAAGGTCAAACATTTTTCCTTCAATAAACTCTCAAATGTACTCATCTTTGGTCCCAATTACTCCTCATTTACCATTGCTAACAACACACCTGAAAATGATACTCGAAAACTTCAACAATAATGTTAGTGAGCTCATAGGTTTGACCTTAAACCAAAAGCCGTGCCAATATCTCAAAACAGTGGACAATAGTGCAATATGACAGTGAATATAAGCAAATAACCCATGACTTAGCATCCCCGCTAATCATGTAACATGACCAAGCATTCCCACTAGTCGATCACCATGTTGTAGCATCCCCGCTAGTCATGAAAACAACATATACCAATGCTCTTGGAGTCGCAACTCCGATATGTCACTTACGCACCTAAAGGGCCTACCAGCTGGAGCACTATATTAGGGCAGGACCACACTAGACATGGAAAATCCTTGCCAATCACCCTTGCCATGCATCGCAATGCATGCAAGTCAAATCACAACCCTTGACATGCCAAACACAATACATGCAAGTAAAATTACAACATATATTCACATAGCCGTCATAAGCACATATCTTGTCCCAAAAACAAAACCACATTTCGTACAGTTCAGAAAAACAGTTCAAAACATATTTGAGTATCATTTTCCTCCAACGGAAAAGATTTAAAAAGTGGAGCTACAAGAACTCACCTCAACAGATGAATATAACCGCACAGATAACCTCTACTCAACGAACCAAACAATCTCTACAACACACCAACTAGCCTCTATAAAGCACAACGGTACCCGACCACGACCTAACATTAATTTCACCTCATAAATATTTATACAAAGTTATATTATTGTACAAGCGTTCATCTTTTACTCACACAAAATCCTCATTCTTTTACAAAATCCTCATCCTTATTACAAAACCGTTATCCTCATTCCAAAACATTTATCCTCATTTCAAATCCTTTATCCAAAACAAAACATGGTTGTGTGGTAATTACGCAAAACGACTAAATGCACTTGGGCTAAGTGCAACATCGACACAGAATACTCAAAACATAGCCAATAATGAAAACGAAGCAACCAAGCAAACGGTCCAAGAGAATCTGACGAGAAATAAGTGGGAGTTCAAAGATCGAAAATAAACGAATAGATATCATCGCAACGTTAAGGTACATATTTTTAAATATATAAATATATATATAATAATAAAATAATAAAATTTTATTATTTTCGTCTCTTTATCGGGCTTAACGGGGTACGTATAAAATCTTTATCATCTTTGTATGTCCATGTTCAATCGTTTACCCTTAAATGTTTAATATTTACAAAAATCACCCTTTTGTCCTTTAGTCGAGTTGATACACAATAGTTATTCCACATTATTCCAAAATTCCAACAAAATGCCATAAGTTCATATTTTTAACGCACTTATCCAAACGTGACCAAAAGCGTCCAATTTAAATCATTTTTCCGCTCCCGTAACTATTATGATCCCATAGTGTCATCTTTAGAAATCCAACCCATTTATTTTTCCCTTCTCGCGCCCGTAAGACCTAAGTTAACCCATTAACTCTTATTAAGTCCAACTTGTCACTTTAAATCAAATTTGAGTCCAACAACATTTGTTAAGGCCCATGTATCCATCAAAGTAACCCATTTTATTTGTTATATAAGTCTGAAATCCATTATTCATATATCCAAGGCCAAACCAAAACCAAAGTCCAAGTTATGTATAATTCCAAATCGTAAACCGAACCTAATATGCCACATAAAATGGGCTGAAACCCAAAAAATCCATAAGCCCAAATATAAGTCAAAATCAATTAAACCATGAGTCCAATATATAAGCCGAAACCCATTAAACCATAAGCCTAATATATAATCTGAAACCCAATAAGCCATAAGCTCGAATAAGCTCTATATAAGCCAAAAAAATCAAATAGGCCAAGCCCAACATTTATTTTCCTCCTTTCTTTCTTTCGCCGAGACCACAAGCCCAAAAGAAAACAAATAAGCCCTAAATGAGCTTATTTTTAAGCAAGTTTTGAAAATAAGCCCTAAATAAGCATTTATCTCAAAGGTAAGTTTACCACCACAACTAAAATATAAAAATGACCATTCCTTGTTTCTTCCTTTTTGTACCCGACGCAAGCAAACACCCCCTTAAATCATTTGTTTTGTTTTCAAATTTTGATTTTCACGACGATCAACTAGTAAAACTAGCATTAAGACACTATAAGAACCATAAAAGTACAACTTAAAACAAAATTTAGAAAACTTACAAATCGTGATGTTCTTGGTTTGGTTTTTGACGCGAAGAAATAAACCCAAATCATTTTCTACAACTCGTAACTATCTAACACCAACCCACTATTGATTATTAACCCGTGTTCTTGCTAGATCTTCAAAAATTTATGTTTCTTGGTCCCTTTGGTTGCTCGTCCAAAATAGAGAGAAAGAAATAGAGAGATGAATTTTTTTTTGATTTGGAAAAACATGCATAAGTGTGTGTTTTAGGTTGAGACAAAATATAAATGTACCATGAATAAATCAACTAGCTAGAAATAAGCATTTTTGTTCCCTCTCTTTGTCCCTTACTCGTCCAAGCATCCAAGGAGCTCGGGGGGTCTCGTTTTTGTGTCGGGTTCTCTAAAAACTCAAATCTCGCTAAATTAAAATGTTACCCGGGTTTAGTTAGTATTTTTATTGCGTTTAAAATCACTTCTCCATTAACCTAGGTTATTTACATGACACTCTTTCAATTTAAATCCCTTCAAAAATTCATTTAAAACGTTACCGGTCACGTCAGGACCAAAAACACGAATTTTTGTTTATACTCAACCGAACCTTTCCCATCATTTTTAAAAGTGTTACATCCTTTAAAAATACCACTTGACACTCTTGACTTGCCTAAATTTTTCACTTTAACGACTGTTACAGTCTTTTACCGAATTTCACGAAAACGCCCGTTTTACTGACAACCTCCAAATCACACCTCAACGATTTACGTTTTATCTAACGTTTCACCAACTTATAAAATCTTTCATTAATTACGTCTATTCATTTCACCTAAAACTTTATAAAACACCTTTTTAAATTTATTGTCGTGTCGGTACGCGTTGCGTGACGATTTTGCTAATCGCGAGATAACTTCCCGGAAAGCACTGGAAAATCCTATAACCACTCCAAAACGGAAGGACGAATCAAAATTGATTCTCTTACTATATTTGTAACTCACCCAAAACCTGGTTAAATCGTAAGCGATTCACACAAAATAGTCAACCGAAGTCAGCTTTTCAGCTTTCTGCCACTAAAGCTGACAAAATCAAAACACTCCAATAGAAAACTATAATATTTTATAATATTGAACCCTAGACAAGTTACCGGTTATCACAGTCTAACCCCCTTAAAGGAATTTCTTACTCGAAATTCAACTCAAATCCTAGAGCACGACAAAAATCGTCTCAAAACAACTCACAGTTTTCTCTCCATTCTCAACTCGACACACTAGTCCACTCATTCAACGGTCCTCTTCAAGCGTGGTTTTCTCTCCGATCCCCACCAACAAGACCAGGCCCTAAGTTTCCAATTAGTATGTTTTCCTCAGGAAAATCAACCAAGATTTGTCTCACACAACAAACATAGTCTTGTTCCTACCCTCTTATTTGTCAACTATCCCCCTCTCTAGTCCATTGGTTACTCAATCCTTGGTCGGGCCCCTGCCCGGATATGATCCAGACCGCCGGACGTCCCTCAACAAACATCTAACCACGGTTTTGACATCATAAAAATCTCAAGGCGTTCCTAACTTGCGTGATTGCAACTACAAAGGGTATAGTAGTCTCACACAACATAAAATCATATTCTATCTCCTCGCAAAATAGACCATGGTTCACTTAACCAACATCTACTCAAACTCTCACCCAAGTAAAACCCCCCAACTTGGTTGAGTTCTCCAAGGTTCCATTTCCTAAGAAGGCTACCGACCTTATTCAAAATGCTAACCATTCCTTAAAAAGGAAGGTAAGCTTGAATTCAAACTATATTAACTATAACTTTTATCAAGTTCCTCATGTGACCTGAGCGGTGTCCACTTAACTACTTAATCCACTCAAAATTAGAACGTCCGACCTGACCAACTCAAATACCTTTTTGAGCTCCCGCGATGGTCCCGTTAACAAAAAAATATGCGCACACTAAACATAATTAAAAAAGGAAATCTACCTACCTAAAAAAATTGAAAAAAATCATAACGTAAAGCATAGGCCAACAATTGCTCGCATTACTAGTGCTCGCAATTACTAAACGTATACATCCATCTAACCATAAAACAATATTTCCATTCATTACTTTCCAAACTTTCATACAAATCCCTCCTACCACCGTGATAACTACAACTTCGATCCGAGTTAACTACTGACTGATAATAATCAGTTCATATCTAATGTCACTGAAACTACTCTGTTTAGTAACGTACAAAAGTCCTAACCAATTCTCATACCAACCCAAAACAATCTCATTCTACCAACCATCGTACTACAAATCTCATACTACCAATCTTATACCACAAATCTCATACTACCAATCTCATACTACAAATCTCAAACTACCAATATCATACCATGTGAGTCCCAAACTGAATAGATCTCTGCAGCCTATTAAGGATGATAGCCAAGATGTATAAATACAGTTTGACTATATAGAAACACTGACTATGAATACTATATGTTAATGCGGAATCTTAACACAAGTACTAAGAAGAACAATGAAAAACTAAATAATAATTTCTATTAATCTGCTTTTGAGTGATTACAGATTACTAACTATGAGATACGATTTGTATGAGATGTATTGAGTTCGTTTTGTCTAACTATGCCAAGAGGGATCCTTTTATAGACCAAGGATAAACCCTAACAGGCTTACAAAACGCGTAAAAGATAATACATATCTTTTCCTAAAATATCTCATACATATCTCTTAAAAACGGTACTAACTAATTTTTACTATCGGTACTAAACAAAATGATCAGTACCTCCCTAAACATTTTGTAACTGTCCTGTACTAACTATAAACTATCAGTACTAAACTGTTTATATTGTCTGATACTAAGTTAGGAAAAAATATTCCCAAACAATCTCCCTTAAAAACTGAATGTTGAACTCTTTTTAACTTCATTTTCCTTCATATTGATATTCTTTTGTTATAGAGTATTAATTCCCAACAAAAAAATTCATTAACTTTAAAAACCAAAAACCAAACAAAACTCTCACTTAACAAGATCCCCTCCAAATCAACCAACATACACTCCCCAACAACCCCACACACATCCTCCTCACGCATGCGTACACTACATCCAACCCCCTATCTCACACCCATTGCGTCCACTAATACACCCACTGTTCAAATCTCATACAATCCCACCTGATCCCCCCTCTGAGTTAAACAATATCCAAATGTGTAGTAGTAGAAGAGAGATCCATATCCGTAAACCAACCCAGAGAATCTCTGTCCTATCAATGTGTAGTACAACTCTAATTGCTCAACAATCTTATAATTATCATACATACTGAATGTCATGCTTATCCATAACGTCTCATCATAGATAACATATTACAAAATTTCACGTGTACTATAGAAACATTTTACATATTGTACACAATACCATCACTATAACACTACACCTCCACCACCACCCACCCCCCTCCTACGCCAGATAATCCAACTTGTAAAAACTCTAAACTCAAATCAATACTAAATTATCGCTGAACAAACTTCATAGTCTACCATACGTGTCAGTGTAAGATCCACACTTACCATTTAATCTCCATAACACTATCCACTATCACGTGTATCTATATATAGATGTGAATGATACACCTAAGATATCCTCACTGATAGAACCATACACTCACAATCACTTCCTCGCTCAAACCTACCCTCTCAATTTAAACAAATATAATTGATATGTTCCCACTCACAAATCCTCAACTCTTCACACAATTCATAGCCATCCATCGCCACCTATAATCCTAGATCATGACACCCACCCCTCATACGACTAGTAAAAACTACGTCTCTCAATCCTCAAATCTATATTAAAATACCCCCCCCTTCAAAAAATATCCTAAAACACTCACTTTAAGTCACATCGTCACATTCTTCCCCTGTCCTATTCCTCCACCCCAAATCACTATCCAACAGAACACTCGCCCATTTGTAACTTAATAACAATCGCTCGCACACATGTTGTCTCTCCAGATCCCCCCCTAAACAACCCCCTCGCCCCCTCCCCAGAACGAGATACTCGCATGTAAACATCACCACCCCACCCGCCTTGTCCGCAGATATAGATAGAGTAGTATAGATATATTTGAACAATCTACTTTAACTCAACACGCGTCTATATAGAGAATTAAGACCACACATCAACCACTATGTGTGTGTCCCTACTCCTCCCCCCTGAAATATCACAGAGATATATATGCCACTTCACTATATCCATAATACCCTTCAAGTGTCTCCGATCCCAATCCAAATGTGATGACCCTGCCCGCACTCCATCGCTAACCCTGTACCATGCTATTATCAAGTTCACAGAGAAAGGTTAAGAAATACAAACTCACAATAACTCAGGTGATGTAGATTGTATAGTTAGCAGAATATTTCATGTAGACACTGGCTGTCTCAGTGGAAATTTATAATAGCCGTACGACATAGTAAGAGAAACAATTTATCCTGGTACATCAAGATATCGTACCCACAGTTGTACTTCTCCCGATGACATAAATTCTAACATCAACAATGGTCCCCATCTAATACTTTCATTAATGTTCTTTCACGCACTTAATCCTCCTTTCTATGTCCCAACTACCCAATCTCACCCAAAACCCTACCCACTCTCCTCACATCAAACTGATATCTCCCATCCCCCGAACCCCGACATACCCACCTCCCACCCCCCCCCCCCCCCTCCCCCTCGCCCCCCCCACTACACTCCACACTCCCTCCCCACAATCAAGACACCTTCCCCTCCCCACTCCACCCCCCCCCCCCCTACAACCCACCACCAGGGTCATTATCCGGGTAACCCCTTCCTTATAAACCTTATCAGCGCTCGCTCACGCTCGCTGAGATTATGCCATAGGCACATCGCCTGTAGCACTGTTGGGAGGAGTCAGGCACCTGAGAAGGTGACCGTGACTAATTTGTCACATATTTAGTTCACAATCTGATAATACGGTTGTTAATAATCAGACTTGTGTGTGTGTAATTATTTACATTATCTCAAGAAAACATGGACAAAATTTATTTTGGGTTACCATGTGTTAACTGTTTTAACCCACTCGCCCTGAACCCCCCAGCCATTTTGACCCTTATCGCTCTCTCTCAATTTTTATCACTACTAGATAAAAAAATAAAAATTCACTTGCCTGTGTGAGTGCGGACACTGGTGTAGAGTTTCGTAGTATAAAAGTAACAGTTTGATTTTTGCAGTGGCGTATAGAATAGGCTTTGTCGCGCTCGCAAAACGAGTTGAATCTTTGTGCAGCTCTGTGTGGGCCACTGCAGGTAAACAACCCGGAAGAGAATTCATGTTGAGTTGGTAGGTTCGGTATCGCAGCTATGATAGCACTCTCGAAATCACAGAAGGGTGCATAGCCCCGCTTAAAAGAGCTTTTTGACGACAGAATCATGTTAAGTATTTTCTTTCTTTTTTTCTTCTGTGATTCATATGAAGTGTGACTGTTTTGATGTTTATCATACTAAATAGCATGTTTAGAATTGTCTATGTATAGTGCAATCCAATGTTTTATTGCAATTTCTATAGAAAAAGCTTTTGTTTAGGCAAGTTTTATTACTCACCTATGTAGTTATGTTAGCAAGACAAGTAATAGTTCATATACATGTTTCAGTTTCACTAACAAGTACAAATGGACATATTTGATGGGCTTATGACCTTATTGAGTGCATAGGTCTACGTAGACGAGCCTTCCATTCAATAACAAAGGATTACATTTACAGAATTGTAGGTTCAGTAAGTGGTATATTGATGATAAGAGTAAATATGGAATTTATTGAGAGTTTACGAATAGTGATATATTAGTATCTAGTATGCACCTTAAAGGCACTGTATGCATTGACCCTGTGATGCTCATTTGCCGTATTCAATCGAGGACCCCGGTACCCTATGCAGTCCTTAACCCTTGTTTATTCTTGAAGAAGGAGCTCTCGATACTTCGACACTCAAGTGGATATTAAAGATTGCGGCTGAGAATAGACACGTGGTTGAAGAAACATCGCGCTTCAAAGGGAGTTAACTTGGGGAAAAGATTAGATTCATAGTTTCGGTCACATCATCCCTAAATTGCATGTCGACAAGAGACTGTCCTCAAGCGGAACGGACCTGTACTGACACAAAGAGATTGAATCTAGTAGGAGTCTTCGCAAACGAGCCTGTAATAGGCTGATGCCAGTCATTTAAGTAATGAAAATAAGGGGAACAAAAAACTGTCAGTAATGAAATTCATTGATGTTGCTAATTACTTTCAACACTTCAAACACTCACTAAGGATACAAATTGATCGAGGGTTGAGAATGAATAGGTGGTCGTTATTAAGACGGATATAGATGGGGTGTGTTAAGACCTTGTCCATATCATGTATGAATTTTGGTTCTAAATTTGAGCTATGATGTTTCATGATTCACCACTGAATAATATTTGCTTATTTATGCAGGAGAGATTATGAAATGCTGAAGAAAACAAACGAGTAGCATATGATTCAGAAGGAAGCAATGGAGAAAAATCTTATTTTGATTGCTCATGAGATAGAGAAGCTACAAGGGGAGCAGATGAGAACACGTGGACTATGTAAGTCATCTCTCATGAACACATCAGTATGTTTGTATCGATACGATGTAAATGAACTATTTCTTGTTTATTTAGTAAATAAAACCGGTTAGATCATTGTTAACTCAATTGAATTTCTTGAACTCCAATAATTTGTTTTTGTGATTCAGTAAGGAAAAAGTGAAGATTTATTATGAGGAAAATAAAACAGTAAACGATACGAGCAAAGTTATTTGGAAGAAAAGATAAGATAAGGCAACTGATGGATGGAATTTGGTTTAATTAGTAGGATAGAATAATTAAATTGCCAAAACCAATCTTGGTTGCATCTATCTTGAATGTTGTTAAGATGTTTTACCCTCAAAAGAATTAATAAAAATATTGATTTGGAACAATAAAAAAAGGTTTGCTTACTATAGAACTTGAATATTAGTATTTGATCACCATATATCTGGCCTCAATTGATGTAATTCATTCTGCCATTGTAAATAGAACAGCAAACCCTTTAAGTTTTGAGATCATTGATTGTTCAAAACTTATAGTCTTCCTTTCGACCTCAACACGACAAAAAATTGACTCCAAAACTGCTTCCCGGCTTGATCCATTTGACATATTACTTACTCACTCAAGTTTTGAGCTAATATCCATTTGCTAATAGTTATACGGGTATGCAAAATGACTTACATCTCTACAAGCAGAATTAATTATTCCAGTTTCACTTATCATTTTGCATGAATCTAAGATTTTTGAGGTTTTCGAATTTAGGATTTTGTGGCCTCATTAAACCACTATGTATCTAAAAATATCAGGTTGTAGAATTGGTACAAACATTTAGTTGGATGTACACCACATATGATATCAACTTTATATGATGTAGTTAGGTTACATTAGTATGATGCAGATGCTATTTTGGATTTGTGATGTTTGGAATTTTCATTTTTGCAGTATTTACATAAGTATGTGTATACAACAATTGGGATAGTTAGTTGCACTCAATTAATACGCGTGGCAGCAATGATCACGACTTCCACCACACTTACGACCTCGAATATTAGTATTTTTGACACAAAAAACATTATCATGAAACAAGGACATTTGGTATGTTTCTTTCCGTTAAGGTTAAGATTTTTAGAAATGTAATATATAAGCGCATATAAAGTTAGGAATTAATTTATATGCTTATGGGTCTGCTTACATTCAGAAAAGTTTATAAATATCCATCTTTATCCATATGCAAGTCACCCACTAAGCAAATAGATGGTTTTTAACATAAATCCAAGACTGCTGTTAATTATGCTGACAAGTGAATTGGTGATGTGTTTTAGGTCGTGGGTGTTTATCAGTAGGATATGGAGCTTCACATGAGATTGGACCTGAAACACTTTTTGTCCAATTTTTGAAAAGGTGTTTATAAATGGATATATTATTTATATTCTCAGGTAATTAGAGAAAGTCATTAGAAGATTGATATTCGTTTTTGGAAAAAATTGTTTCATTAAACATGAACAAAAATCAAGATCTCATTTCATAATAATTACTAAGGTTACATTCCATAGATGTGAAAATGCCTTATGTATGTTTCTCATGTTTGATATTCATTTGTGTTTTGTAGCTGAATGCCTGAATAATATATGTAGGTAATAAGTTTTATTAGAAATCGTTCAAAAGCAATAAACTTTGGTGGCTATTTCAATTCGCTTAACTTAGTTTATTATAGCAACCATATAACTGTATTACATCAGTTATTTACTCCAAATTCTTTTCTGCTACGACTGGGTGTATTACATACACATTTATTTCATTTTTAGCTTCAATGTTCGTTGTTAAATCATTACGACAAGTGACTTGAAGAAAGTTATAATGCATGGTTATAGTTTTAATGTGCTCAGGCTAATGTCTATTAACTAAACCACAATATCATGCTTACGACAAATGAATGTCGCGATTCAGCCTGATCTTAATGGAGCTGATCACATGTAGAAAATCCGTAGAAGAAACCCAACGAGAAGACAATGTTCATTTAGTTCAATGGTTTCAAAAAATGCAAACAAAGAAATAAACCTTCATCACTTAATCAATAGACCCACAACTTTATCTCAATCTAGACGAAGCCAGTTTAACCATAGTAGCTGAGTAAGCGGGTCATTGTTGTGCTCGAGAACCATACCAAAGACTAGACATGAGTCAGGCTGTCCTCTTTAACAGACCCTTTCAAACCGTCTGAATACCGGACCCTGATGAGATATATGGAACTGACTTTGATACGCTGTTGCGTCAAGTGGTTATGAAGTGGAAAGCATTAGAGGGTAAAAGTGGGTTTGATTAATCTGGTTGTAGTGAAACCACACAATGTAGTATATTTGGTCACCAGTCAAAGTGTGATAAAAATACAATCAAGTTGGCTGAACATACATGATGATAAAGGCTCTTTTAAGTTATGTGTAATGCTTCGGTTGCCATTTGTTCAAAAATCTAAGAATATCATTTTGTTCTTGCGGATATTTTAATAAATTTTGTTTTCTCATACCGGATAAACATTCATTTCTTTTCGTTGTTAATGCATTCAATAAATAATTTAGTATGTTAATAATTGATTTACCTTTACTTAATATATGGATTTCTAATTTTACCCACACATGAATACTAAAAAATAGGTGGGAATTTAAATAAGTGTTTTAATTTTTTAAAGGTTTCCTTTTGAAAACAAAAATATGTTTAGAATTAATTGTTGTTTGGCTTTAAATAATTTTTTTAAAGATTTTGTTTTAAAAACTAATCCTCAATTTTAATTTTGTTTAAGTTGGTGTATTAAAATGAAACATATAATAATAGTATCAAGAATTGTTAAAAACATCAAAGTATTAGTAAAATGCTTATTAAGAAATAATATAGAATGATTTAATATAGAAGTTTGTGATAATAATAAGTAGCATGATGTTTATAACAAATTATAAACTGAAGGATCAATAACTATGAAATATGATAACAAACAAACGAGATTGATAACCATACTAAACATTGTTAAGATTCATTAAGACAATACGCCTAACAGAAGTGACATAATTAAAAAAAACATCTTTTTATGCTTTACGGTGTTCACTTACGAATCTTATTAAGTTTTATTTCCTCATATTGGATCACCATACACTTACTTTTGTTCTTTATTCTCTCTATAAATATTTTACGTTTATTTATTCTTTGGATATTCACAAGGCAAGCCCGCCCAATCGGGCGAGCTTTGCAACTAGTAAGATATAAATTAATATGTAATATGTATAGATGATTAATGCTATAAACAATATAAATTTTACATTTAACTAATTAAAGTATTCACTAATGTAAGTTTAATGCCATTTTTTTTAGTTATGAACATCTATTTTTTTGGAAATTTGCATATTCAAAAAACATTTATCATCTATGTATGTATTTTAGTACAAATTTGATGAAATCCTAATCACTTTCCTATTAAATTCGATTGAATCGTACATGTAAAAGTAGGAAGGTTTTAAGGTGATTTATAATGTATGAAAACATGTAAACATATAAACTACGAAGAATTTATATGTTTAAACGTTATACAATATTAATGTAATGATTATAAAATTAATACCTTTCACCATCAATCATCACAATCTCGTAATACTATTGACTTTCGTTTTCGTATCGATATTGCATCGTGATGTACAAGTACTTGACATTTTAATATAAAATAGTGTGCGATCAAGTTATTCTTCAAAAGTCTTGCCATGCGAAACTTATTATCACAATAAACATGCCATCGAAAAGTATTGCGCGCAAAAATGTTAAAATAGGAAAAAATTAAGTCAAATAATATTTGCTCGAGAAAGTTATGTATCTTTCTTTTGGATTTTATATATGTATCATTTGGTCGCATTTATGCATTTATAGTTTCAGTTATAAACAAATCAAAAGCCTCTTATGATCAATGTTATTTATGAATGTTACACCTCTTATGATTAATGCTATTTATGATGGAGTTACAACTCTTATGATCAATGCTATTTATGATGGAGTTACAATGATATATACTTGGGTTAAAATGACAAAGTGACAAATTTTCAAGACCGGAGTTGATCTTTATAGAACAAGATTCGTGCATCGCACCAACCCCAACTACATCATAAAGAGTTTAGCACCCTTTCTCGAAAATGTAGAAATGTTGAATGTTGAATCTAATTTAGGAAACTATGATACATAGTGTTGAATAATAAATTCAGTCATCAATACAATTATAACATTGTAACAGCCTAATTGATTTATTATTGTAACGGCCTCCAATAATTATTAAAAAGTGTAATTGATAAAAATCATTATTATCCATAATGATTATTAAAAATGTGTAACCGCATCCACCATATAAATCCACATAAACCATTTCATATCTCGCACACACAAATGTTATTTTACAGCAATATCACATATCGTTATACGAAATGGTTACCACAATATCGCATATCGTTAATTATCTGCCGCTAGAAATTCCCGATGCTATGCACGGGTACGCATCTAGTTATAATATAGGTAAGATCATTTGCACTTCTTCTGATGGAATGTCTTGATTAGAATAGTGTTTGGATGTGCTTTTTCAAAGTGATTATAGCGAGAATCATAAGCTTGCGAGTACGCATCTAGTTTCATTGGTTTTCCGTTGCAAAAGTAGTAACTCTCACTTGGTCCATAACTAAAATCATATATTACATTTATTACAATTGCAATTATGAGTGACTCCTGACCTGAACGTCCCGGTTGACCGAGTATGCACTTTCTTAATTTATATAAACTGAAAATTTTTCCGTACTTGCTGAAGCTGTGTATAATAGCAGTCGGTTTTGCTAATGGAAGTTTTTGAACAGGCTTGGAAAAATTGATTCGGAGAACTCTAAGGATGAAAAGAAGGATACGTGTAACTCTCTTAAGCAGAGGGCAATCAATATGTCCAACAATTATGCAAATATCTATAACAACAACGTAAGTGTCAGCCAAATACAATATATCTGTACAGGGTTAAACAATGTCTAACGCTTTTGCATTTGTTTCCTATAGACGGTACAACTGGGCATTGTATGCCACATGCACAACCTATTCGCCAACCACAGTCGGCAGGACAAACAGCATCAACATCCAACAGTAACAAAATTTAATTGCTTTTTTGTTTAGCGACCAAAAACATTATTCCAATGGCCATGTTATACGGACATGATGTACTTACGGTTGTTATATATCTCTACGGGGTTATAAAATGACGATACAACTAGGCATAGTATGCCACATGCGCAACCTATTTGCCAGTCATAATCGGCAGGACAAACAACATCAACATCCTACGGTAAGATAATTTCATTCCTTTTTTGCTTAGCCACAAAAAAGGAACGTTATTTCAATGGCTATGTTATACTGACATCATGCATTTACGGTTGTTATGTGTCTGAACAAGGTTCAAAATTACATGTCTTTTGGAAGAGTGATTATTTATTAAAATTGAACGGGCCATGTAAGCCCCCTTATATCTAAATCACATGGATAACTAGCATATTAGATCTTGCTAGGAATTTGATGTGTTGCATATAACCGATAAAAAGTAGAAAGAATATAAGAGTTACCTACCAGATAAAGAACATGATACATGGGTGGCATGTAGATTTGGTGGTTTTTGCACCCATTGCTGTAAAATTTAAAGATATACAATTTAGGCTAAAAAGTTTTTTTCTTAATAAAAGGATAACTAGAGAAATAAATAAACAGTGTGACGATTAGAGGGTACCTGTGAAAAGGATAGCTTAGGGGTAAAGAAGGATGGAAGTGATAACGCCATTTAGTAGCACAACTACAGAAGTATTAAAATGTCAAAGATTTAGAGGGAAAGATAAATGTCTTAGCTTCATTCGCCAACAGCTTCCAGAATGCAATTATGAATTTATAATGTTTATGGGTTTTGTTTCATACAAAAAACAAAATTTACGGGTTATATAGCTTTATTAATATATACAACTTTTAACCGACTACAAACATAAATACAAGGCATCTTTCCGCTACAGTTAAGAGTTTTTGTCAAATGGATTGAATCGAAAATCTACTAGCACCAGTAATGTGAAAAAGCTGCAAATACCTTTCCTAACTGCATATATTTGGCATTATAATTGATTTGTGGTTTGTAATTTTTCACTTTTTGGGCAGCGAAAACACTTCGTCGTTGACAAACCTGCATAATAAAATGCTTAAGATTGTACAAAATCTGCTTAAAAAATGTTGCACAAGCTGAAATTGATTATAAGATGCCTAAAATTGTTTATTGGCTTATGAGCTCTGTTTATTGGTTTGTTGTTCTGATGCATGTAGAATGCTATTTATGTATGATTTGATAAGCATGCCTTCCACATCTCTAATTCTAAGGATATCTAGTAACAGTTTCACAGTTCCTCCAAATGACCTTAATTGTCTTTGTTGTATGGTTTTAAAGCGCGAGTCTACTCATAATTAATGAACGTTCCTTTCAGTTTGACCAACAAAGTTGGAGCATCTACATATACAGTTCATGGTGTTTAATCACCATCTATTGAACCCAAAATACATGCTATTGGAAGCAATGACGTCATCGCCAGTGGCACAACTAAGAACAAAGGTGTTAATTGCAAGGCACTAAGCAAGGTAAAATTTTCCATGTTACTTTTGTTTTGCTACACATGAACGAAACTGTATTAAATTTCAGCCTTGCAAATATGTTGCAAGAGTTATGATGTTAAGTATTAGTCAAAATACAAACAAGTTTATTTTGCTCGAAAAACTTAACGAATAATGTTCAAATAGCAGGCCCAACAACGTCTTGTAAATAGCTTGAGTTTTGAAATGAAAGACTTGATGATTTCAAGTGTGTAAAGGAGTGCAATTGTGATAACATTATGTATAAGCATGGCTTTTTAGTCTTTGTCAATGTATAATTTTTCTTTTGTTGATTTCTGTCATGTATGCAAGTTGATGTGTACGCTACTAAATTTTTGTAAACGAAAACACTTCTCAACCTCAATACAAAAAACAAGTAAAAAACTGCCCCGCAGCAACGCGCGGGCACCGGGCACCGAACTGCTTGTTTAATAAAATTGAATTTGTCAAAACTGAACCGAAATCAAAATAAATTTTTGGTTTTCGATTTGAATATAATTTTAATAATCTTAACCGAATACCAAATTATATATATTTTTGATATATTTATTCAAATAAAAAGACAATTAAAATTCTATCCTTATATAAAATAATACCTTTTAAGCTTGAAATCAATTTTTTTCTAAAAATCTATATAATTAAATTTTGAAAGAATATAAACAATGTAGTTTGGTTTTCATTTAGGTATAATTTGAATTTGGTTCAATTCGGTTTCAGGATTTAATTTTTTGGAACCGAATCGATAAACACCCTTAATAGATTAAGTCATTTTATCTTGAACGAATTATTAAAATAAAGTTGAAACATTGTTTTGATTTAAGAGTGCAAGGTGTTAGGGGATACAATTAACACGTTATTGATGTGTCATTTTCGCGCCAACTCATCATTCCTTCAATAACATCCCAATAATTAAAACACACTCGTAAACAAATATATCAATAACATGTTATTTGTACCTATGGGTCTCACAAAGTACCTCACTCACTCACAAAATAAAAACGAT